>JABUQX010002590.1:37500-140000 GCA_015478945.1 Trachelipus rathkii | reverse complement strand
ATTTAGAAGTTTCTTTAAATATCCAAATTATACGGTTGCCAATGAAAAATTATTGACATTTCTAAAACACTTGGATTATTAAAAAATTTTTATGAAAAAAATAAAACAATATATTTTTGATAGAGTATCACAGTTATTTTTTAACATTTTGCCTCTAAATTTTTATAGGTTATTCTTGCCAACTATTTTAAACCAAAATAAAAACTCATAATTTTCCTTTTTAAGATTTACCCCATTGTTCTCTTGCAGTCCCATATATTAAATAAATTCTCTCTCTCTCTCTCTCTCTCTCTCTCTCTCTCTCTCTCTCTCTCTCTCTCTCTCTCTCTCTCTCTCTCTCTCTCTCTCTCTCTCATCTCTCCCTCCCTCTCTCTCTCTTCTCTCTTCTCTTATATATAATATATATATCCATATATATATATATATTATTATATATATATTATTATAATATATATATATATATATACATATATATATTTTATATAATAATATATAATATTAGGATCAAGTTTGTTTGAAGTCAGCCAATTCTGTTCCAAAATGAAAACTTAAAAAAAATGAAGGGTAAAATTAAAATCATATGAGGAAAATTTGTTAACACTTTTAATATGTCAAAAAAAATATGTTTAGAAAGTCAAAAAAGCTGTGAAACATAAAGTAGAAAAATTAATTTAACTTTATATATATATATATAATATATGTATAATATATATTTATATATATATATATATATATATACATAATAATATATATATAATATAATATATATATATATAATATATATAATATATATATAATATATATTATATATATAAATTATTAATGATATTACGTGTTTACGACTCCGTCAGTTTGATATTTTTTTTTCATATATTTTCGAGTAATATCCTAATTTAATCTATTTAAGTGTGACGACATAGCTCTAGATAATAAATAATGACCTGTTTATTACGACTCCGTCAGTTTAATTTTTTTTGTTTTAATAAATGGGATTATACCAAGCGGTTAAACCGCAATGAGCAAAATCGTTTTGTCTCTCGGCCTTCCGGGGAACGACGGAGTATGGTTAGACTATTTCCCCCCCTCCGGGGAGGGTCTCCGGAACCCCCGCTCTTTGGCTATTTGGGTGTGCGGGTTCCTCCCCCCTCCCCTTACGGGTATGAAAAAACGTCCCCCCTCTTTACCCCGTCGGCTTCGAGCCCCCTACTTGGCCGTGTGAAATACATTTTATCAAATTTTATTTTTAATTATATATTGTTATTATTAAAAAATAATAATAAAAAATTAATATTAATTTTGCATTTCCTATATTATAGCGTCAGGAGCGTTTTACGGTAGTGCATGTCTATATTGCCACACCGTATTAAAATATAATATTATTTATTTACATTATAATCTCAATTGAGGTAGTATGTATAAAAGTATCTTTATAACGAAATATACAAATATAATATTATATGTTTTATGTTGAAAATTACAGCGCAAAGAAATCTAAATATTGATACTGTTTGTTTCACTTTTATCCAAGTCATATAGTAATATTTTATGACCTTTAGAGTTATCTCATACAATTCGATAGAATTAAATTTAATTGTGAATCTTCGTGAGGTATATTTAAGTAGTCTATCTATATATATGAGGATGTAGTCTTCCCTTTTCACAGTCACTGTAGATCAAGTATAACAATGTGTACAACTTTTGAAGTGATAAAGCGTATAGTCAAGACTTATTTATATTGTTATCCATTATTAATATATATAGGTATATATAATGTAATAATAACAATAATAATTATGTTATAATATATATGTATTCATGTTAGATCGGTTTCAGAATATTATAATTTTGAGCCCTAGTGATAATGTAGGCGTGTGAGGTCTCTCCTTTATTGAGCACAACCGTAAAAAATTTACACAATTAAGTAGTGATAAAAAGAATCAAGTGAGTCATTATTAAATTGTTTAATATAAAATAAAAAAGAAGATCTTTTCCTAAATTGTTTTATTTAAATATGTATTCATGGATAGATCGTTTCAGTATAATAATTTGAGGCTCGATTTGTAATAATACGTATATGACATAATATGTTTGATAGTTTAATCTCTTGGCCACAAATGAAACAATATTATGCACATTTATAGTATGATAAAAGCGTAGTCAAGCTTATATTTATTGTTATATAACGCATTAGCAAAGAAATATAATTATGTTATAAATTGTTTTTCTTGTTATGAATCTGGGATTATACATAATACATAATTTTTGGGTCATCTATATTAGTAATTATTAGGCAGGGGGATTATGAGTTATTCTCCTTTGCCCCACAAACCGACTAAAATATATTTACAATTTGATGTTAGTGATAAAGCGTAGTCATACATAATTTTAATTATATATATTGTTATATATATGTGTAAAAGCAAAGGGGGAAATCAAAATTTGTTTATAATTGTAATCATGTTAGATCTGTAGTTTCAGATTAATAATTTGGGCTCCAAGGTAAATTTAGCAGAGTAGTAGAGGTATCTATGCTTTGCACAACTAGTAAATAATAATGTTTTCAAACACTATTTAGATCTATGACTACGCGTAGTTCGATATGATGCGTTTTATAATTCTATACTTCGTTGTATATACTGATGATTAGCATAAGAGAAATTATTTATTTTTTTTATTAATATGTGTATATCTATTTAGATTCTAGTTAAACGAATAAATTGAGTCTTTGGGCTCCTAGTAATGTTTAGACAGGTGATTTGAGAGGAACAATTGAATTTCTATCATCTTTTGTACAACCGTAAAATATAAACAAATTGTTGAAAATACTTTCTAACATTCTGTTTTGCACTAAAATTTTTATATTTGGTCTTATGTGAATAATATAGATCTATATATATTAAAAAAATTCACACAATAATTAATATTACTAATAATATTATTTCTTTTAAGAATCGGATTTCAATAATGATAAAATTTTTGGTCAAGCTCACTAGAGTAAAGTTATTTCTAGGCTTGATTGAGCGAGTACATTATAGCCAAACCAGTTGTCAATATATTTATATGTTACAACTACTATTTATCGGATAAATGAGCAATAGTTACAAACTAAATTTTCAATACCTTCTTCGGAAAGTAAATGAAAATAAAACAAAAGAAATAAAAACATATTCTATAAATAAAATTACACCCAGAATATCATCAACAAATATCAGAAGTACAGACACTTAACATGAATTAAACCTAGGTATATTAGGCAGATGTTTGAGGTATCTTTTTTGCCACAAATGTAAATAAAACACACCCAAATTTATTATATATTGGAGCTGATAAAGCGTAGTCATAGACTAATTATATTGTTTAATGTGTTATAGCAAAAAAAAAGCCTTAACATTTTCGTTAAATTAAAGTTTGTTACAAAAGGTTTAAAAAAAAAATAAATTTATATATACATGAATAAGAAATACGAAATATACAAGAATAAATAATATAGAGGACTGAATAGATAAAATTTGAGGTGGAGCAGGTGCGTAGTGTTCAGGACGGGGGTACAGTCCTCTAATGTGCCACTGGCGCTCTGTTATCAACAAATAAACCCAAAGTAAGGGGAAAGATTTGGTTCTCTGTGTATGATATACACCCCCCCACAGAAGACACACCATTAATACCATAAATAATAGATGAGAGCTAAGCGCCAGAGGGCTATGTCATATTCTCCTGTGGAGTATCTCGCGCTCCGCTCGAAAGAGTAGGGCCGAAGAGAATCTAAAGTAAGTTTATCAATACTAGCTATTCATGTTAGTATTTCCGTCTTCTCAGAGTAATGAGTAAGTGACTCCTACGTAATCCTCAGAGAGCAGGTGTTTGAGGGAATATCTCCTCTGTATCTCACCATACTCATGCGTGGGCTCAAGAATATTTACCAATACCTTGATGTAGTGCATGAAGGGTAGCGTTTCACTCTGTCAAGTTAAATATATATTGATAATAAGAAATAATAAATAAGAGCAAGAAAATTTATATATTTGTTATAATATGTATTCAAGACTGAAGAGAGTTTCGTAAGTAAGACGGTAGGCTGAATTACCTAACAATTATATGATCTTTGATCTCATTGACGCGGTACACACCCTTAAATTGTACTTAGGCATGATGCTAGGAGTCACACAACTGTAAACATTTACCATATATACTAATGTAATATTTAAAGAAACACTAAAAACAGAAAAAAAAAAAGTTCAAAGAGAAGTTAGTAAAGATCATTGTGCTATAGTATATGTTGTCCTATAAATAATGTATATAAATATCAAGAGATTCTTTCAATAAATATTTGATTTAATATAATATATTGACCTCATAAATTATTTATATTTTATTAAATTATATTACAGATTAAATAATTTATGGATTTTCCTAGGTTAAATATTTAGGCTAGTCTTAGTATATTATATATATATCTCTTCTGCACAACCGGTTATAAAAACATATTATTATATACCAATTTGATATAGTTAAGTTAGATAAAAAGCGTAGGTTACTAAGATCACTGTAATTATATTTTGTTATTTTATGTCAAAAATAATATTTTAGCAAATAAATTACTTAAATATATTTTATTAATGTGTATAGATTTATTAGTATAGATCGGTTTATCTGTATCTCTCTCTTTTTTGGTATCTATATATATATATGAGATCTATTTGCGATAAGTATGAGTTGGAGTTATAAATTATACTTAATCATTATTGAAAACTTAGACTATACAAACCACACTAGTGTGCGTTGGATTAAAATTACATCTATTACTAATTACACAGTTTTAGAATGGATAACTAAGAATATTGCATTTAAAGCATTATATAATTAATAATAAGGCTTAATTAAAAATTATGTTATACACTGTCAAATAGCAAATATAAAATGATTAACTCATAGATATTATCGATTACACAACTAAAAGACAAAAAGTAAACGTACAGATGAAAAGATCAATGTAATATACCTTTGGAAACAAAAAATAATGGACAAAATATTAAAAATATACCTGCGTACATATTCTATTTTTGAGAGACCACTACAGCAGCTATAGAGATCACAAATAACTTACTACTTTATGGCACAACTGTAAAAAATTACAATTTGATGTGAGATAAAGCGTATTCAAGCTAGTGATTTATGATATTATTTAAAATTTTTTTGCTATAAATGTAATGTTAGATAGTAGTAGAATAGGAGGAAATTTATTCTCTTAAAGATATAAAATTTGTGGACTTTCAAACAAACTTGAGATAACCATGTTATTTATGATCTAATATAATATCGGTTTCAGATAATTATTATAGTATCCTAGTGATTAAAATTTAAGCACGTTATGTTTGATAGTGATTATCTTTATCTTATATTTAGCAACAACTCAAGTATAAATATATATTAATATATATACCAACATGGTATGATTAAAAATATATTAAAGCTATATAGTATTATACAAGTGACTCATTATATATATATCTTTATAATGTTGTAATAGCGCTCTCTAAATATAATGATACTAATTTAATTATTTTGAGGTTATGAGCTCCATATGCTATTATATATGTAGAGTGATGGTTAGCTTTGTAAAGTTAGTTTTCACACACCGCTATTAATTATATGATAATATTGGTAGTACCTCTCACAAATCTCAATGAAATATAGTTGGACCAAGTTTAATTGTATCTTTCTTTCCTGAGTACAACCTCCAATATATAGTTAAAATAATCTCCGTTACATATGGCATATATATACATCACGTAATATATATATATTTACAAATTGATTAATCAAGGAGACATTAAGTATTCTAATGATCTATATTATTTTATATATATTAGTTTTTATGAGTGTAATATATATGAGTATATATTAGTAAATTCTTAATAAAATTTTAATAATAATAATATTAATAGTTAGTAGTGATAAATATTTGATAATATAATATTATAATTTTGGGCTCATTAAGGTAATTTAAAAACTTTACTTTAGATAAAATGGTCAATAGCTATACTTATTCTTTGTCATATATATATAAACTAATTGAGAACAATAATACCTAAACAATCTCATATGTACTAAAAACCGCGGGAGGATATGTTGATTGAAACATAGCGTGCTGTAATTAAAATAATAATAAATGTTATATATAATTTGTCTTTCAGTTAGATCGGTTTTCAGATAATAAATTTGGGCTTTCCTATGTAATTTAGGGCAGGTTTGGTATTCTCCTTTGCAAAACAACCGTAAAATATATTTACAATTTGATATAGTGATATTAAAGCGTAGTCAAGCTTTATTTATATTGTTTATGTGTATATATATGTTAAGAAAATTATAATTTTTTTTAATAAAAATGTATCTCATTTAATAACGTGATTTTCAGATAATAAATTAGAAGTTACTCCTATAGGTAATTTAGGGTAGGTGATTTGGCATAGTATCTTATTCTTTGCACAAACTACGTAACAATTTTACAATTGTAATGTATTGTTATAATTGTTTCTCAAGCATGAAATTTATATTAAAGCCTAAAAGAATATATCTCATAATAACAAAATAATCATAATATTTGGTTAAATTAATTTTTTACGGATGTGCAAAGGAAGATACCTCAAAGACTAGCGACCTCAAATTACAAGGAGCCACATCAATTAATTTATTCTTTAGAATTCAGAATCAAAAAGGATATCCCTCTTACTATCGTCCAAACATTTTGAACCCGATTTCCTTCTATAATTTACATATCTACCTTTAAGAAAATTTTAAGTAATTATAATCTCTTCGCCGCTATCTTCTTAAAGGAATGTTCTACATTGTTCATAAAATATTAGATTATATTAAATTTTATTATTGGTTGTGCAAAGAGAATATCACTTCTCAAAACCACCTAGTTCTTAACTATTTAATTACTATACGAGAGACGACCAGAAAAACTTACATTAACTGAGAACACACGATCTGACATAAACTATTCATGATTGAGTAACACAAAAATTAATACGACTTTTGAATTATATGCTATTACACATAAAAAATAAAAAAATAGCTTGAATACGCTTCTATTACTCAAAGCATCAAAATGTTAAAATTTTTACAGTTGTGCAATTTATAAGATATCCGTTCAAAAGCAACTCTAGCTTAAAAATTATCTCTAGGAGGTCCTTCTTACTTACCTAATATCATGATAAACGACCAGAAGTTTTTCTATACATGAATGACAAAATAAAGAGATATTTCTCAAGAGTTTCTTTACCCAATTTAGCCTCTTTGTATTACACTTATACACTTTAATTTTGAAAAATCAACAATTTATCGACTTACCATAAACTCGTAAATCTCTTTAGATTTATTGCTGTCTGGATGCAAAGAAGGATACCTCAAACAACCTACATAAAATTTAACTAGTGAGCCAAAAAAATTATAATAATAAAAAAACCGAAAATTTATATTATTATAATCACATTTATTAAACAAATTTAGATTTCTTTTGCTATTCACTATATAACTAATTATATAATTCTAAGCTCATATGCACTTAAACTTTATCACTTATCATACAAAAACACTTGTAAATTATTTTTACGGAACTATATGTGAACAGCAAGTAAAGATACCGTCAAAAGACCTGCCAAATACCTCAGCGATATCCAAATATAAATCTCATAAACCGATCACCACTAAAGAATAATATTATACTACACAATTCCAGATTTCTGCTTTTAATACATATATAACGAACCTAACGTTATAAATAAGCTTGACAACGCTTTCATTATAACTTAATAAACTCCTGTTAAAAATGTTTCGATCAAAGTCCTGTGTCAAACTAAAGCACTTCTGAGACTAAATTCATACCAGCGAGAACCCTTAACTTCGTATATAATGAAACAACGTAAATCTAACGTATAATACCATAGCACTAAAAATATAGTTTTAAACAAAATTTACTGATTACTTAGATCGATATTTAACAATACTAACCTATAAAACATTATATAACATTCATTAAGCTCCGTAACTTAACGCTTATCACCATAAACATCAATTCTCATAAGGAGACCTTCTTATTTACGGGTTCTTGAAACAGAAGGACCTGCGGGATACCGTGCGAAACACCTTGCCCAATGTTTCGTTTAGGAGTCCAAAAATAATTATCTGAAACCGATTTTACTCACAGCATGAGAATACATCTTATTTATTAACATATATATATAAGACAATTTTATTACAATGCTACACATATCAACAATATACTTATAACTATTGCACTACGCTTTATCACTTTATAAATGTGTAAATTTTTTTACGGCTTGCAAAGCATGATACCTACCAGTTAATACTTTCCTATGAGATTACCTAAGCAGCCCAGAATTCATTATTATCAGAAAATACCGATTCTTATACATTTGTTATATTTACACTATTATAACAAACATTTAGCTTTTTCTCCTGCCAATGTCGTTTAGTTGATAAACACATATAAACAATATATAGAAGTCAAGCCTTGACAGAACACGATTAGATTCATCTACATAAATGTGTAATTTTTTTACATTTGTGGCAAAAAAAAAACCTCAAAACATCTGCCTAAATTACAAGGACAAATTATTATCTGAACGATTTAACATGAAAGATTATGTATAAAACTTAGGAAGTACTAGATTTCATATTTATTTACCAGTCGAACTCGGGAAATATATGTGAGAACAATATAAATAAAGCTTTAACGTCTCGCACATTTAACATCATAAAATAAATGTAAGCAAACAAATTATAAATTTAACTATGGACATATGCCAAACGCAAACCACGATGACGACTCCTCATAAGAGCGAGCTTCTTAGCTTAAGATAATAGGTAATATTGACCTAGGTACAGCTCACAAATGGTATTTTTATGTGGACATTTGTGGGTACTTTAAGATAACACTATATAAACAATACCAGGATTTTTATTTCTTGTTTTTTCTTATTATCTATATTTATATTTGTATCTTTATTATTAAATTTAAGCTTGACTACGTGATCATTTTAAATTGTCGCATACACCTTTCTAAATCCTGTGTGAATCTAGTCTTACGTGTGCAAAAGACCGGATACCCATCTCAGACGACCTGCCTAAATTAAGTCCTATGTGTATTACCTCGCAATATAATAGATTATCTGAAACTGATCTAAACTGAATACATATGTACATATCACTAATAAAACAAATATTAATTATTCACTTTTATTATCTTAACATCAAATATGACTCAACTAATACTAAATATATGAATTATGACTTTATAGCATATTATCCAAATACAATCATATTAGTACTAAATTACTTTTACAGTTGCAAAGCAAGATCTAGTCACCCCAAAATAAAAACTACTGCCATTAAATTTAACCTTTAAGAACCACAAGATTTTATTTAATTACGAAAACCAATTTGCTAAACTACTAGTGAACTATTACATATTCTTATACAGAGAATTTTTTTGGATTTTCATTTTTTCTTACAAAACATCATTTTTATATCTATAATAAAACGTCATCATCTTTCACAACTACTTTATATCATATTCTAACATACATCGAAATTGTATTCAAATTATTTTAAGACTGTCATGTGAAAACATACAAGTATATGATTCAAAACCGACCCTCACAGTCTACCTATCGCAGCCCAAATATTATTATCTTATAGTTATATTAGATCACCACGTTATCTGTATCACAAAGTAATAACAGACATTTATGTTATAACAAATTTATTATTTACTTTGCTATTTACTATCAATATTTGGCGAACTATATTTTATATATTTTATACAAAGTTTAATTATTTTGAACGCACTACACTGCTTTTTATTTTCATTCAAAATATATTATTAAGTTATTGCATTAATATGAGTGAGATTCTTCATATTAATAGAAAAAAACTCCTTTTTCACTTAACATTACTGCCTACAGTTACCTACGGAAGCCCAAATTAATATAATATATAATCATAGAAAATAAACAATCTAAACCCATGCGATAATATCTATTATATATTAGAGACAGGAACAAAATTTCTAATTAGATTTTTTCTCTTATAGCTAGCATGATGTATTCATCATATCCAACAATATTAAAATAGCTATTGACCTTCGCTTATCACTTTAACTACCTATAATGAGTTGTTTTTAATATTTTTTACCTAGATTAGTTGTACGATATGGATTTGGGTAATCCACAAAAGCGTAGTGTAGCCTAGAATTACCTATTTATATAATGCACCCGCGCATAAAATTTATATAATAAATATTGTAAACTTCGAATACGGAATGAATCTCACAAAAAAATAAGATATAAAAATAAATAAATATCTTTATTGATAGACGCTGTTTAATTATTTCCTTTGTTATTACATATATTATAACATCGAATTATAAATCCAATATTATGACTATTGATAGACGCACTTTCTACTCACGTACATCAAAATTGTAAATATTTTACGGTGCAACATATAGTAACACACATTAAACCAGAATGTAGAGTGAGCGCGTTTCACAGACATCCTGAGCCTCTCCAAGTATTACTCATCTATTGAAAAGTCAATCAAATTATACTCTCGACTCAAACACCGGACACCGAAATCTCCCATACAAGACAAGATTGTATATACTAAACCTAAACACACACAATTGGTATTCGATTTCTTGTAAGCTTATTTTATAACAATGAGTTAAATAACTACAATATAGTGAAAAAAATCTGAATTTAAGACTAAAGTCGATTTTTATACTGGATCTAAAGTCATTAGGTTACAAATTCTTTTATAAATTAATGGAAAGATTTTTTTCACCAGTATTTGCGTCCAAAGGCTGGTTCCTTGAGAGGTCTGGGTAGGGATAGGTCATGGAGTGGTTTGTTCTCGAGATGGGATGAATACATTAACAAAATGAACATTCGTTTGTCAGAAGTTTCTAAATTCAAGAATTTTTCGAGTGATATTTTGATACACATCATAGGTATTAAAGACATGTTAAACAACTTTCTTAAATTCCTCAAGTGACGAGGTATCCCATGACAAGGTATTTGTTTCAAGTTTTTGCCTACGAGATTCTGTATGGGATTTCATAACTCATAAGCCTGACGTTCCCCTGCTCCCCATTTTATCTGCTATAAATACCCCTACTTACAGCCTTGACAAAATATTTGGCCCCATTTCTGAGTCACCTGACTCTTAATTCCCTCACTCTTCGTGATTATTTTGAGTTCGCCGATTTGATAGTAGTTTATATGAATCCTGCTACATAGCTAGCTTCGATATGGGAAGCTTTTTCACCAACGTCCTAGTAGGTGAAACACGTAACATTATTCAAAGTAGCTTATTTGTTGATGGTCCCTCCGATATCTTAGGTTTGACCAAGACCAACCAATCTATTAACAACGAATATTTTCATCAGTTCCTTTGAGTTTCCTCCTTTCCTTTGCTTATTCATGGGTAGCTTTCTTTCATATCGTTCCATATCGGCACTTGTTGATGGAGCGATCTCTTCCTAATTTTCTGTCAATTATTGTGTACCTCAAGGTTCTGTTCTATCTCCTACTTTATTCTTATTTTTCATCAACGATCTTCTCAGCTGCACTTCTAACTCTGTTCACTCTTAGGCCGATGACTCAACTCTCCATTCTTCTACTTATTTCAAAGCTACCAACTCTTTTGCTCCTAGAGTGGCTTCTCGACTTTAGCTTTCCGATTCTATTCTTACAGATCCTAATGGGATTTCTCGGTGGGACAGCCTCAACTGTGTGAATTTTAACTCTTTAAAAATTCAACTTCTTCACATATCCCTCTCAAAAAGACCTCTCAACTTTGATATTTATTTCGACTGCTCTAGCGTTTCATCTGTTAATAACATAAACATTATTGATTTGATCATAAACAACAAATTGTCTTGGAAACTCATGTCACAATGGTTTTTAATGAGGACTTTAAGAAGCTGGGAATTTTGTCCAGGTTGTGGATATTTTTTCCCTCTAACTGTTACTCCAGTTGAGTAAGGGTCTTATCCGCCCATGAATGGAGTACTGTTCTCACATTTGGGGATCCCTAATTCCACCCTTCTTTTGGATAGGGTCGAGTTTAAGGGTAAAAAACTAAAATATTGTCCCCTACTTTTAAACTCTCTTGACCCTCTATCTATGGGACGTTACGTTGGGGCACTATCTGTTTTCTACAGGTACAACAATAGTAGGTGCTCGATGGAGTTGAGCACTTCCATTACATAGCCACTGCATCGCCCTTGTTTCATAAGGGGTGCCCTGCTTTCTCGTGAATTTTGTTTAAACATTGAGAAATCCAGGTTTGTTTGTGTTGGTTCCTTCTTCTTTCAAGCCACCTCTCTTTTTAAACCGTGAATAATTTTTCCTTGCCAGATAATTAGTACTCAAAAAAGTATTCTCTATTTTAGGTACTTGACATAATAGTTGCACCAAGAGGAAGAGTCATATTAGAGTGAGACATCGAAATAAGGCGACTAGTAAGATTCATAAGGGGATTCTTAGAGCAGCATTGCGTTCAATTCGATTTTTATCAGAATTTACAATTTTATCCTTTTAGGGACTTGTTAACAAAATTATTTAACTTTATATATAAGGTTGTTATATATTATTATTATATTATGCTATTATATATATATATATATATATATATATATGAGTAATGCAAGCACTTCATACACAAGAATTTAAAAGTATATATAAAATAATGTACAATGAAGATATAAATATAAATACATTCAAGTACGCTAAGATTATGCCAGTGTGTATATTAGGTGTGCATACGATACATGTATGCAATAAATACACATGTTTAATTTGCATATACTTACATAAGAATAGGCGTTTTTGTACATAGACATTTATGTAAAATTATTAAATTATGTACAAGTAAATTAAAATTTTGACATGTTTACTCTCATTATTTCTCCAAATTTATTAGAAAACAGGAAAATAACAGGCATGATTTTTTCCCGATTTTTTTTGAGAAAAAATAGGAATCTTCTCTTTAAAAATTTCCTCAACACCAACTTTTGATATATATATATACTATATGTAGCTGTTAACAGTTATAGTTAGCTAGTTGTTATATATATTATTATTATGTTATATATATATTAGTTGTTATTGGTATATATATATATATATATATATATATATATATATTTCTCATTTGAAGCTGCTAACACACTGGCAGTTTGAAAATATAAGAAATTATTAAACTCTCCTGTGGGGTTCTAACCCGAACTCACTAAGTTGCTATGCTACACAAGTGTTTTACCACTAGAACAAAATGAGCTAAAAGGAAGCATGACGTTTGAAGAATACCTTCTTCCTAAAGAAAGGCAATGATTCACCTTTGACAAGCTTCGCCCACACTCGGGTCAAGGGTTAAAAGAGCTTTAATCAGAGGGAAATGTTGTCAATTTTCATTTAAAATTGCTGACACACGCAGATTAAAAATATAAAGAAATTATTAATCTCTTCTGTTGGTTTAGAACCCAAGTCCCCCCTCCTAAGTTTTTAGACAAAATTATTTGGAATGGAAGAAAAGTGATAACTGGAGATCCGCTCTCTCTAGTTTCTATGCGTCGGCAATCTGTAGTTATAAAGGATGTATTTCTTCCCTTGCCTTCCCCAAAACTGCCACTGATGATATATAGGTATATAGTATATGGTAGAGATATTTCTTTATATATATATATATATATATATATATATATATATATATATATATATATATATATATATATATATATATATATATATATATATATATATATATTTGGTAGGATCTTTCTCCTGCAAATTGTTGGTGGGAAAAATAGATAAAAATTTGGTTATTTTTTAATTTTTCTATATATATTTCGAACAAAATCTACAAACTCTCATGGTGCCAGATAAGTGTTTTTCTTTTTTTTTTTAAATAATGTAGTGTAAAAAATTATAAATAAAAAAAAATTACATTAAGTAAGGTTATGATACGTTAAATAAGGTTATGATTAGTTACGTAGGTTTACATTGATTTAAACTTTAATATTTCTTTAATTAGCTTCTTTGTATTAGAACCGTTTGAAGCGTCTGGCAACTCAATCTTTATGCTTATTGGTTAAAAAAAAAACTTCTAAAGTGGAAAATACAAAATTTAATAAAAATACCTTCGGTAAAAGATCCTACTGAATAGCATATATATATAGAGAGTTATATATATATATATATATTATATAAGAAGAACAATAGCAAGAAGAAGAAGAGTTATATATTATATGTTACATATATATAAGTTGTTGGTTATATATATATATATATATATATATATATATATATATATATATATATATATATATATATATATAATGCGAAAATAAATTCCGATTCCGATTGAAAAATTTCAAAATTTTAATGCCAATTCCAAAAAATGGCCGATTCTTTCGATTTTCGGTGTTGATTCCTGTTCATCGCTCCATGCCAAAATGGATTTCCTGTCCTCTGATTCTAATAAAAATTTATTTTTCCGATTCAGAGGCAGATTTTAGAAAAGTTACCGAAGCCTTCTTCCAATGCTATATATAGCAGCAGCGATATATATATATAGTATATATATATATATATATATATATATATATATATATATATATATATATATATATATATATATTATATATATATATATATATATATATATATATCAGTCACGTGCGGTATCTTAGCATCATGAGGATAATTTGAGCATATGAGAGTTATATATAATTATATATATATATATATATATATATATATATATATATATATATTATATATATATTAGTAGAATATATATATATATATATATATATATATATATATATATATATATATTAATAATAATAATAATAATAATAATAATAATAATAATAATAATAATAATAATAATAATAATAATAATAAAATAATAATAATAATAATAATAACTACATTTAGCTCTTAAATTTCAAAAATTGTAGGCCAAAAATTGGCAAATCCCTTTTAAGATAGCATCCAGGTATGACTATTTTCTTAAAAACTATTGTTCACTTTTAATTATTTTTGGTTCATAGAAAAATTAATTAAATCTGAATATTTATTCCAAATTTATTTAAAATTATAGCATATAATTGTTAAAAGCATACATTTGCTTGATTTATTACTTTTCACGGATTTGTTTCAATGTACAAAAGATAAAATTCTTCACAGTCAGTGACGTCACGTACAGACGCTGAGAAGGTAAAATAGCCAAAGTGCTTCCCCTCAAGAGTTGATTTAACATAAGATGTGTGCTTTATTTTTCTAATGTAAATTTGAAATTTTTAAGTAAAATGTTTTTGAAGAATTTTATTGTTTTTAATAAATTTCGTATATTAAGAGGAAAAAATGTGCTCTTGGAATAGGAAGAAGCTAATTTTTAATGATTTATTGTTAAAAAATAGTAATTCAACGGGAAAAGGATGCTTTTAAGAATTTTGTCATTTACTTATATGAGTCAGATTACATTGTTTTCTCTCTCTCTCTCTCTCTCTCTCTCTCTCTCTCTCTCTCTCTCTCTCTCTCTCTCTCTCTCTCTCACCAAAATGGCAACTGACCAACGAATGAAATTACACATTCAATTATATTTATGTGATTAGCAATCTAATGGAAAATTGATAAATAGAATGATTAATTGTAATAATTTATGTAATTGTTTAAGATTGAATAATTTCAATTTTTGAAATTATCTTTTATTTGCTAGGGAAGCGTTGCTTCCCTTGCTTCCATAGACCGGACGCCTTATATATATATATATATAAGGCAGAGTATATATGTATATATATATACTATATATATATATATATATATATATATATATATATATATATATTATTATTATATATATATGGCAAGGAAAGAGTTGGATAGGTGATTGAAGAAAGAGCTGCAGTAGTTAAGGTTATATATATATATATATATATATATATATATATATATATGTATATATATATAAGTAAAATTTATTGTTTTGAGCAGCTATATTTATTTTTAGTTTTGACTTTGTAGAACTGTAAACAAAGTTTTCGCCTCTTTAAATGGTTTATATAAGGAATTGATTCATTATTGCTTACGTACTTCGTTGTCTATAAATTTAGGGATATATATTTATTAAGACTTTTAAATATAGTGCAAGACATATGTGCCTATTTATATTGACACCGTGGTTTGAAAACCAATGAATAAAATTATTGTTTTTTGAAGGTTTTCCATGAATTTTAAATTTTGTTCACCCTTCTTCTGTTTTCATTATTGCGATGTCTAGAAAATTATTATTATGCTTTTCCTCAACTGTAAATGGCATGTTCTGTTGCTTGATATTAAAGGGACAAAGCTTTTCATAAAGTATATGTTTTCATTTTAAAAATCGAGAAAATAGACGAAGATGGAAGTTGGATGATTGAAATATATTGGAAAAATTCGACTTATGTTAGATTAGACACTTTTACTCTTTATTTTTGCTTCTATCACATCCATTTGCATATATTTCTTAAGATTACTGCATTAATTTTCTGACTCTGTGAAAAATATTTTTTATACAAAAATTATCGTTTCTATTAATATGAATGAGGTGGATAGTTACTTCCAAGAAACTTTCTGATATATTTTTAGAATTATTTTTCCTTTGAGGCTTTTTTTTATATTACTTCTTGAAGAGTATATTGTATCTTTTTATTATATATATATATATATATATATATATATATATATATATATATATATAGATATATATATATATATATATATATATATATATATTATATATATATATATATATATATATATATATATATATATATGGACATTTATAAGATGTTGACTCCGTTAATATTAATAGGTTAGGTTAGGTTAGTTAGGTTAGGTTAGGTTATGCAAGGTTATGAGAAAGAAGAGTTGTGGGTTAGGTTAGGTTAGGTTAGGTTAGTGATTAGGTTAGGCTAGGGTATATTAATTAGAGTTAGGTTAGTTAAGTTATGTTCGGTTAGGTTAGAAGTTAGATTAGATTAGGTTACCTTTATATTGTAATATATTTTATCTTAAAATTATTGAAATTACGTTACATTTTTATTGATTTTCGTTCCTGGAGTCAACCTTCTTATAAGATTATATATATATATAAAGATATATATATATATATATATATATATATATATATATATATAATATAAGGTTATACAGCATAGATATATATATATATATATATATATATTTCATCACCCACCTTCTCTCCCCAAGAATGGAGGTAAGGTGCGACACATGTTCTGGTAGTAGAAGAACATGACGCAAGTTGAAAAGAAAGCCCAGCCTTACAGCCCCCTTTATACCTTTTAGTAAGAACTCGCGCAGTCAGAAAAATCCACCCTAGAACTTCACGGGACCGCGACGGACCCTCACTATAGCATGTCATCAATGTAGGGCTCATCCCTTGGCTCAGGTGGGCCACAACCATACCCGTCACAAAACAAAACCCCGATTTTCACTCCTTTTATGCACCTTTCTTCTCGCCTCTGCCAAACTCACATTCCTCTCCTCCAGCCATTCCTTTACTGACTCAATCCACTTTTTCATCGGTCTCCCAGCTGGTCAATTCCCTCACACTCACCACTATACGTCAGCTTAACCAACCGACTATCATCCATCTTTTCCACATGACCAATCCATCTCAATATACCTTAATTTATTATCTCATTTACCCATTTTTTCACAACATACAACTCTCTAATGCGTTTATTCTTCATTTTATCTTCTTCTCACACCTAACACCCCCCTAAGATTGTCCATCTGAACACATTGTACCTTAGCTCTATACCTCTTATTCCAGACCATAGTTTCACTACAATACATTAACACATGTAATAACATAAACTCATGTAAGACGCTAGCACACTCAAGGCTTAGTCCCTTTACATCCACCAAGGATATAATTGCTCCAGCTACCTTCCTACCATTCTCAACTTTCCTACCTTTCAACCTTTCCTTTTACACACCCTGCCAAATCTCTCTACCAATCCTCTCAAACTGTCTTCAGATTCGCCACACAAAACCAAATCATCTGCTTATAATAGGTAGGACACCCTCCACTCTCTTCCATTATTTATCATTCTAACACCTTCTCCTACCACCCCCACCTCTATTTCTTTCATAACACCATCCATATACAAATTGAATAACCAAGGAACATAGCACACCCCTGCTTCACTCCCCTATTACTATTAAAACAATCACTTTCAACTCCATTTATTCTTACACACGCTTTACTATCGTCATACATACTTTTGATTCCATTCAGAAGCTTACCACCAGCACCACATATCACTAACACTTGCCATAGAGCTTCTCTATTAATCCTATCATGCGCCTGTTGCAAATCCATAAAACTTAAATGCAATTTATTCTTCTTCTCCCTCATTTTCTCAATCATTTGTTTCAATGTAAAGATTTGATCCACACATCCTCTACCAATTCTAAACACACATTGTTCTTCACCAGTCAGTCCATATATCTTCCCTACAAAACTCAATAAACTAATTCCCCTATAATTCCTACAGTTACTTTTATTCCCCTTACCCTTATATAAGGGTACTATTACTGCTCTCCTCCAATCCCTTGGAACTATACCCTCCATAAAAACTTTGTTACACAACTTCCAAATCCATTCTATATCAATCCACTTTTCATCAATCACCCTCTTACCATTCTCCTCCCGTCACCCCAAATTTACCATCCTTTTTCTGATTACCTATCCAACTATTTAGATCGCCCAACACAATTAATCTGAAGCTCCTACTCACCCCATCTAAAACATCATTCAGATTGTCTCAGAAAGTCGAACTCACCTCAACATCACCCACAGATAAACCATATATTACAACCACACATACATTCACCTTTTTAAACTTAAATTTAATCATTAGAATTCTAGTATTTAAAACACAAATAAAATCCACCATAGCTCTGTGCCACATGTCACATCAAAATCGCAACTCCTCTCTCCCTCTCATTCCTCTCAACTCCAGCACACACACATTTCACACCACACCACTCATCATCTTCACTGTTTCCTTTCATCTTTGTTTCAGTTACATTGATCAAATCAAATTTACTCTTTCTAAATACATCCATCACCTCTCTCCTCTTCTCCTCAACATTTGTTCTTCTTGATGATTCGCATATGAACCAAAAGTATTTCATAACAATATCTCGACGCAGATTGCGGCGCGGACCACGACCTTGTCAAAGGCCTTGCTCTCTCAATTAAAGCCTGGAGGCATAGCGGAAGATGACAGTGGTAGTGTGGGCAAGACAACCCAACACTTACCACGCCCCTTTAGTCGCCTTCTACGACAATCAGAAAATACTGTGTGATCAATTCTTTCTCTCCCTCACATAGGGATATAAATTAATGTCTGTAGGTGTTGTCTGGAAGAAAGACGAGTTGTGGTATATTGGAAGCAAAAGAGACAGGGAGACATTGGCACAGTGGAATGTCATGAGAAATTACCATACACACCATAAGCCCCAATATGGAAGGTTACTTCCGTAGTTTCGTGAAAAAATGCTAATCACGTATATATTATATATATATATAATATGTATAAATATATTATATATATATATATATATATATATATATAATATATTATATATATATATTATTATAATATATATATTATATATTATATATATTATATTAAAATGAATTTAATTTTTACATTTACCAGCATTTTCGTTTGGAATTTCTTTTTCCTTAATTTATTATTTTTAAATTTCCTTTTTTCTCTTTGTATATTCTAATTCTTAACTATTAGGGAGGAGTTACTTGGAACTAGGATGCTTCAATTGTAGGCTCAAAAGGTATCTTGTATGGAATTGAAACCAATTTATATATTAATATTATCTTTTTTCGTAGGATCTTACCTGTGTATATATATATATATATATAATTTATAATATATATATTAGATATATATATATATTATATATATATATTAATTATATACTATACTATATTATATATATATATATATATATTATATATAATATATAGGCTATTATAAGTGGTGGATCTCCAGGAGCTCTGATAAATCCACTCTTACATGTACATTATTTTATAAGTTTGAGCGGTAGTTACTACTAATTTTTGTGGTAAAACTAACCGATACCTACCTGACCTAAACCTAACCTACTTTAACTTTAACCTAACTTTAACCAAACTTAACCTAAATCAACCTAACCTGGAATAAACGGAGTCAACATTTTACATAAATATTTAGCGATATAATACTATAATAATTATTATATATATATATGAAATATATAATATATATAATATATATATATATATATGATATATATTTATATTATATGTAGTATATATAATATATATTATGATATCAGGGAAGTACTTGCTAGATTTGGGGTGGTTCTTTAAGAGCAAGCACCCTATATAAGGGTTGGTAAATTAGAAATCAATATTTGAAATGATGTTTTTATTCAACATAGGTAAAATATGCATGACAAGCTATAAAAGTAGCAAAAGTCCCTTCTGTAGAGATACTCTCTTCGTAGGCGAATTGGTAGTCCAGCGTGTTTTCCACAATTGCCAGTTTTCTCAATGCCTCTGGACTCTTCGTTTAGTGAGAAAATTTGTGTGATCGAAATTCAAGTCGCAGCCTTTTTCCTTGAAGTTTATACATCTCTTGCCGGGAGGATTTCTGGAGAGAGGTATCTTGAGTGAGAATTTCTTCTGATTCTTAATAATTTTGATCTGACTTTTATCTGACTTAGGTATCTCAAAAGTGTGAGTGTTTTTCTCCTGGTTCACCAATTATTTATTGCCAAATTTTGCTAAGTTGGTGGCTTATCAGTAAGTACGAACTTAAATAAAATATTTTTACAAAGTTTATGGAGTGCTCTATTACTTCCTGCGGTGCTAAACACGGAGTGGAGAAAGTATGGTTATAATATCACGCTCTAAGTCAGCCAAAGAAACTAACATAACTAAAATACATAGTCTATAACTGTTTCAATGCACATATCTTCAATTATGTTCGAAAGAGACATAAGTAAGACAATAAAACAGTTTATGAAGGCAAAAATACGTAATACAAGAAATGTAAATATTCAAATACGAGCAAAACTGGTTACATCGTAAGATCTTAAACATTATATACAAATATTTGAATACATAAAAATTACAATAAATAATATATATATACAGAAATTAAAAGGGGCATTTAAACATAAGCATTTTTGGTTATATCCGTTAGAATATAAACAAACTCATACAACATACTTTATATAACAAAAATATTTAAAAAATTATGGATATGAAAAACATTTAATAATTCATACAGTTAATTAAATAGGCCACGATCGACGAACGTTGATCCAGGGAAGGTTCTTAGTAGTAAGGCGTTTCTAATGTATCCATTTGATTTAGATCAATGCGCACGAAATAGTTTCAAAGCTGTAGTTATCGAGAGAACATTGTCTTGACTATTAGAGCCGAAGTTGCTTTTGAAATGTAGGTCTTATTTTGAAAAATTTCTTGCATAAGCATAAACAGGGAGAAACGGTCACAGAACCATTAGAATTCCGAAAAGGAAATCATAAAGTTCGTGGAATTCAGATGCACGTTTCTGCCCGAATCTAACTTAAAAGTATGAAAATGAAATCCATACCGTAAGGAAAGTTACATATGTATAGAGGCGAAATTGCTGGAAATTTAGGTCCTTTATTATTGAAAAAAAATTTCTTCCATACATAAAAGGGGGAGGTCACAGAACCATTTAGACTATTCGAAAAGGAAATCAGAGTTCCTTAGTGGAATTCAAAATGAGTTCTCTGCCCCATAATCCCAAACTTGGAATTGATGAAAGAAATCCATACCGTTAAAGAAGTTTGCTATGTCTAGCGATGTATGAATCCTCGAACTGTGTGAGTTGTGATAAACTGAAGTCACTTGAAATAAAATATTAATATAAAAAATAGAAAAATTGAAGTTAATTGGCTAAAATATTAACAATCACTACTTCACTGATCTTACCTCGGCAGATGTTTTTATTGAGAAATCTTATAGTATTATTGAAGTTTTTTCTTTTGTCATTTCATTTTGCTTGTTTTATTGGTGAGGGCGTTGATTGAAGTTCTTGGGTGTTCTTCTCGTGAGTTCACCAGATAAATATTAGCGAAGTACTTGCGTAAAGTTGCGTGGATCTTGAGGAGCAAGCCACCCTAATAATAAGGGTTCGGTTACTATAAGGGATAATCCATATATTGAAATGATGTTTTTATCTTTCAACATAGAAAAAATATGGCTAATGAAAAATTTAAAGTAAAAAAATGTCCGCTGTTCTTGTTTTAAGATTACTTCTCTCTTGCGCTACGGCCGAATTGGGCTAGGTCCTCGCCTTTTTCGAGCGCTCGTTTCTCCATCAATTGCCTCTGAGCCTTCGTTTAGTGAGAATACATTTCGTGACTCGAAATTCAATGTCGCAGCCATATTTCTTTGAAGGTGTTTTATCTCTCTTTCCGGGAGGCATTTCTGGAGAGGAGGTATGCTTGTGAGTGATTGATTTTCTCTCTGATTCATTAATATGTTGATTCGAACTTTTTTGATCTGACATTTCATAGAGATATCTACGAAAAGGGTGAGTTTATTATATATTTTATCACTTTTGACTATTTGCACTCTATAATTTACTGTGTCTTGCGGACAAATCCTTAAGTCCACATAGTCACTAAACATAAAGATTATAAAATTGTTTACCAAGAGTTAAATGTAGTGCTACATAAGTATTACTATATATCATCATACATATATGATATATAATATAATATATATAATATTTATATAAAAATATACTGTGATATAATTGTATATATACTCATAAATATTTAATTATAATATTATGATTTTGAATATATATATTTTATATTAGTGTTCTTATTCAGGTCTTTTGGTTTCAAGTACATGTACTCATTGAACTGCTGTACTCTACTTAAGTACATTTCTTTTTGAAGTACTTGTAACTTGTACTTGAACTTGCAGTTTCTAAAACCAGTGGACTTGTACTTGTATTTGTACTGAGCCTCATTCCTTTTTACTTGGTTACTTGAGGCTTTTTTTTTCGTTTCATTCTTGCATAAGTACCATGTGCTTTGACATTTATTTCAACTTGCCCAATATTTTTTTATTTTCTTTTTTCATTTCTTCTACGTATTAATATTATTATTTCTTATATAATTATTTCTAAATAAATTTTCATTATGAATATAAAGTATGTCATTATGATTATATATATATATATATAATATATATATATATACTGATATAATATTATAATTATATATATATATATATATTTAGTATCACTAGATATATCTTATATATTTTATATCTATAAAACCCACATATAATAATATACTATATATATCATCTATGTATCATTCATATCCACCATGCAATCACCTCTTTTCCCCAAGATGGGGAAAATGTAAAGACGCTTACATGTCACCCGGAAACAGGAAAGTATTTAGAAGAATATTGACACAAGTCGGAATAAGAATAGCCCAGCCTTACCATAGTCCCTTGGTTAGTTATACCTATTAGTGTTGAAACTCCCGCCGGCAGTCACGGATAAAATCACCCTAGAGACTTCACTGAAGGTACAGTCTGATGGACCCTCACTATTTGTCCATGCTACGCTAATGTGGGGTTCATCCTTTGACCCAGGTGGGCCCACAACCATACCCACCCTCACAAAAACCCGCTCTCCATTCAAGTCCATTACACTGCCACCTTCTTCTTACGACCCCCCTGCCACAGACTACCAACCATCTTACTCAACCATACACACTACCACAGACACGCCATTTCCATCTTTACTCTCATCAGCACATTCAACTCACCATACTATTCACTCTCCCATCTAATTAGTGATGTGCTCTCGCACACACATCCTATTCCCAACATACTCACCACTATTACATGACCGCTTAACCTAACCGACATCATCCCACCTTTCAACATGAACCAAACATTCTCAACATGTACTTTCATTTATTCTCTCATTTATCCCTTTTTTCACACCCTACAACTCTTGTAATACGTTCCATTTTCTTCATTTTTATCAATTCTTCTCAGAAATAACATACCCCTAAGGTTGTCCATCTGAACAATTGTACTTTAGATCTCTACCCCTTCATTACCAGACCATAGTCTCACTACTATACATTAACACAAGGTAACAACATACCCTCAATCAGTCAGACCTAGCGCACTCAAACTTAGTCTCTTTACATCCACCGAGGATTTAACTGCACCCAGCCACCTTTCTCTCAGCGAATTCACAACTCTTTCCTACGACACTCGGCTGATCATCCGGTTTCATTTTCGTCCAACAAATAGTATCCTGTATATTAAACTCAGTCACTTGTTCCAGTTGCATTGAAGATCTACCATTTCGTGAACTAATAACACAGCCGAGAGGACATAGGTACCTTAATAAAAAAGAAGTCACACACCATTAAAAATTATCCTTTTACTTTCTTTATTAAACTCTCGTTTTGATCTAATATTACAAAGACCCATTTTAGCTCTTTTACACCTCTCACCCTATACTTTCTCCCTCATGGGTGGTACTACATCTAAAGTTTCTTAATTTTTTCTGTGTCATACGGTGAACATAAACCTCCATCTACCTATACCTCATCAAAAAACTCTACTTAGATTTCACTCGCACAGAAATACTCATTTTTATTATAGCTATATATAGTATAGTAGCTATTTATACTAATATCTTTTACCTTATATTATGTGTTTCAATATAATAATAGATATATGATAATATATATAGTATATGATACTTCGTACCTACTAGTATAATTATGATAAATAAATAGTGATTATAATTATTTGATTATTATATATATTTATATTACACCCAAGTTATTTTCCATTAAATATTAATCTATATTATGTTATACTTATATATATATAGTCGTAACTAAAGCTAATAGTGATAAGTATAATACACTATATACAATCATAGTATTAAAATTATGATTCGGATGTACGAATGTATTATGTTACATTTTATAATATAATATCTAAAAAGATATTAAAAATATATAAATAAAATAAATATAATAATATATATATAAACGCCTTTAAGATAAAGATAGATTGAGTCACTCTAATTTGTCATTGATTGATTGATTTGAAAGTTGTATTACAAACCGTTTATGGATGGTATAGTTCGAGGGGATTTGAATAGAAGAGCGCTAATATTAGTACCCTTATATATTATTTAGTTTAATTGAGATAGGTGAACTGTAATGTAATTATAGTATATATATATAGGTTTAAAATTAGTTATTATTGCAGATGTTGTAGTGAAGATATTATATGTGTCTGGTATTTTGGTTCGATAAGAGTTCGTCGAATAGACTGAAGTAAATTGATTTGAGGATAAGAAACTAAAGGTTGCTATGTATTATAGATAATTGTGTAGATGGATGTGTGGATTCAAATCCGGTTCATTTGAAAATCAGATGATTGGGATAAATAATGGGGAGTAGAGTAAAATATAATTGATTATATTTAGGTATATTATAATGGATATAATGTACAGGGTATCAATATATATATTAGGGTATTAAATAGGAATCTTCATTATGAGCGGGTGTTTGTAGAATTAGGTGTTGGTGGTAAGCTTCTGAATGTGAATTCAAAGTCATGCATGATAGTATATGCAATCGTGATGTAAGAATTACATTAGAGGGGTTTGTAAAAGTAGTAATTGGTTTTATATTAAGCGGAGTGAGACAGGATGTGCAAATAATGTCTCCTTGGCGAGTTCCAATTCTGTAATTATGGATTGAGGTTTAATTGTAAGGGAATTAGATAGGTATGGTATAATAGTAAGTGACAAGTGATCAGAGTGTTAGTAATGAATGGAAAAATGTGGGTACTTATAATGAGAGTGGGGGTATTCTATTATATTACCTTTACAATTATTGATAGAACTGATTTCAGGTTATGTATGATAGTGTGTGTCGTAACTCTGCTAATTGGTGGACCGCGTTTAGAGAGGATCTTCGTTAGAGAAGATATTTATCGTGCAAAACTTTACAGGATGATAAGCGATAGGGGCTCTTATGGCGATTAAACAGTAGGATAAGAGGAAGGTAAATTATGGCTATAGTAGTGTTGTGACGGGACTAGAGTCCTTAGTGTGAAGATATCGTTTACCTTATGGTAGGAGCGAGCTGGAAAAATTTGTCTGAATTTAAATGTGTTAAAATAATAGATATGAAATGATATTAAGGTGGAGCGTGTTGACTCGCTCGGCGAGAGCTGTGTAGATAGGAAAAAAAGTATATCACTATCTCATTATTAAGACAACTAATACATAATTAATCATTGAATTTGTTTGGATGAATATAATATGGCTTAGGAACATGCTTTTAACTTAAATATTTGAGGTCTCGAGGGCATATATGTTAACATGTGTGTAAAAAATAAAAAATATATAGTAGTGGAGAATCATATAATATGTGTTCTGGATATTGGTAGAGCGTTTTTATTGATCTAATATAGTCAATGTGTAGTCAGCCAATGGACAATCTATAGTGACGTGTATAGTGGTGTGAAAAGCAAAATGATTAAATGGAGATAAATTGGAACGTATATTACAGTGAGTTGATTTTGGTGTTTGTATAGGGTGAGAATTGTGTGGTACATTGATGAGAGAATATATTGAAAAGTACGTTGAGTATGGATTATTGGTTCTTGATGGTGAAAAGGATATTGAGTAATGATATATATCGGTATCTCGGTTAAAACGAATGTTATTAGTGGTGAGTGTAGTTGGGAATCGAACGGGGATTAGGTAGTAGTAACGAAGTAGAATGAAAGTGCGATTGTGAGTCAGAAAAGGAAATGACTGGCAGGAGAGATAAATGTCAGTTTGTGCATAGAATGGACTCGATAAAGAAGGCACTAAAATCAGGAAGTGTAAAATGCCAGGGTTTTGTATAGTGGTGTGGGTACAGTTGTAGCCCACCTGGTGAACCCCACATTGACCCACCTGAGATGCCATAGTGAGGGTATTTCACTATATTATTTTGTAAAGGTATTACACGCTTGCTGGGCTTCACCGTGATAGAGTAATATAGGGGTGGATTTTGCTGAAATGCGGCATCCCCGCGTTATTTCACTACATCTGCGTATTAAAGGCTGGACGTTCGTTTTCTACTGTAGCTTTAACATCATAATGATTCTACCTATTTTTCTGTTTTTCGGTGCACATGTATACGGATATCTACGGACATCCGGATACATGTGGGTTTTCGTGATAGATTGTATGATGACTGCATAGCTGATGCTAGATGATGATGATGATGATTGATGATGATTGATGCTGTAGATGAGTTTTGGATGGATGAATGATGGGATGCTGATGATGGATGATGAGATCGATGTTATTAGATATAGTGAAACTATACCCCCGCGACACTCCTCAATTAATACCACAAGAGTACGAGGTATTATACTATGTAGTTCCGTGTATTAAGACCTCTCAGGTATATAGGGGTAGTGAATATATAGTCTACTTGGATATAGATCATCTATATGCAAGTTGTGCATTAAGTTTCACCCAGTAGGTGTGTACTTGTACTTGATACATAGATACTGGGTGTAACTTGCTCACTTTGAACAATTGTCATAGTGAGTACTTTGTGCATAGATCTGTACTTGTACCTTGAACAATTCTAGGGACCGTCACTGTGTCACTTTGAAAAAAATGTACTTGAACCTCCAAGCAATCTCTCGTCTGCGTTATATACGAGTATTCATATATTCCGATAACATTACCTTTTTAAACTTTTTCATTATTAGAAAAAAAAAAAAAGCATATATATTTAATATGTTATATAAAAATGGATCTATTATATTATATATTTTAAACGATTTAATATATTTTTAAAATAACAATTATTTTTTATACTTAAATTAGTCTCTTTAATTCTTATAAATTTTAGTGAGGTATATACTTCAATCATATATATATATATATTTAACTCTATATATTAAATTATGGAGAGCAGTAGATGAAAGAGTGTGAGGTATTAGTTTGATCTGAGTGATTATGTATTTTTTGTGTTGATTTTTAGAAGATTTGACGATAGTGTAAAAGAAGTGAGATACGCAGGAGTGTTGCAAAGAATTGGATATTTGCATTGATTGTCGCTGTGTAGCTGAGTAGTGATGTATGAGAGATTGAGTTTTTGAGTTATAGTGATTTATTTGTATTTTTATTATTTTTTTTTTTTTGTAGTGATGATATTTTTGTTTTATCTTTTTTTGTTAGATTGAGATAGATATGATTACACGCTTGCGACTATTTGCTATATAGTTTAAATAGTTTGACAGCGCCGGCTATTTTCTATGGGCTTCACATGTACGTGAGACGCGAACTTTGTTATATTTACACACGTATTATCCGACATCTTGAGGGACGTTCGGTATTTTCATAATTAAAAAATGAACGGTATTGTACCTGGGTTTTTACCCATCCGATGCTAATCTACCTTGCGAAACTATGTAGTTGACTATGGTTTTTATATATAGAGACTAATAGATTTAGATTTTTTGTTGATAATTAACATTAATTTTACAATTGTAAATCTATATATATTATTATATATATACTCTATATATATATATATATATAGTATAAATATTATATATATTATGATTTCAATAAAATACATTTTTATTTTTGAATTAATTTGGATATTTTCTTTACAAGTATTTATATAGTTATGTTGCAAAACTGTTAATACTCATTTTAAATTTTGCATAACATTTTTTAAAAATTATATAATAGTGTCAATAAAGTATAATAGTATATGAATCTTAACTCTACTTACTGCAACCGCAATCTAAAGCTCTAGTCTTCGAATTAAAATAAATATTATATAGTCACCTCTCACCATAACCAATTCCTATCGGAAGCTATTGTTTTTCCTTTATTATGCTCAATAAATAAATTCTTCCGATTATACTTTCATTCATTTTATGAAGAAAATAAAATACTAAATATAGTGTCTGATGTGTGGGTCTCAAGCTTCCAAATTAGCTAGCTATAGCACATATAACAAAAAAAACCTCTCTCTTTATTAAAATAGCGTAAATCGGGTTGATTAATAAATAAACAGCCTACAGGTATATATTATAATTATGAAAATACTAATTGCTATTATTATAATTTATTCAAATGAATATACCAAAAAAATTTCAGTCCTCCAATTTTTTCATTCTATGGGATGTGTTTCTCTTAATAGTTATGACATAGGCAGTAGTATATCTTGGATAGATACCAAAAGGTAATACGGCTTTAATTTTAAACACTCGCGATAGCGTGTTAATTCCTTAATTCATTTGAGAATGGCACTGCCTTGAATTCTAATTTTGTTAATGACGTAATCCATCTCAAAGAAAACACAAAATGTCGCTCACGTAAAACTCCTCAAAACAGGTGCTCAATAATTCTCTAGATTTTTTCCACCTTGAGTTGCCTCTTTACAGCTATTCTTCTCTTTCTATTACTGACTAGCGTTATTTTTCTTTTAGACTTCAGCAATCTTTTTTAGCCGTCTATCAACCTTTTTTTATATGACCTTTATATATGAAACAATTTGTAGTTTCTCTTGAATAGTTTGATCATATTTTATATACCCCATCCTTTTTTTGATCATTATATATATACTATCTATATATATTTAATATAGTATTATATAATATATATATAATATATAATTTTTTATTGACTCGTTTTTAAAAAGAAATAAGATATTTCTTTATATTGTTAGGAAGAAAGGAAATCCGTATTAAATCTGAGAAAAATAAAAATTAATACTATTAATTAATAATAAAATTAATAATAATATACTAATTAATAATAATATTAATAGTCTCTCCTAATGAATAATAACTAATAATCTTATTTGGCAGGGAATGCTTGGGAGGCATCAAAGAATCTGGAATTTCTGTTAATGTTGAGGCTTTTATCCAAGTAGGTAAATAATTATTATTTGTGCATGATAATAGTAAATACCTCAAATAAAGTTATAGTTAGGAGAAACGCCAAATTTTTTGAAGAGAAGAAATTCAAGCGAGTAAGAAAGTAAGTAAGATTATGTAAATAGAGAAGAACCAGTGAAAAGGTATTTAGTTTGCAAGACACCTAGAATGCGGGAAAGGGTTGGTGCCAGAACGGGAATGCGAAGAGCAATCGCGTAACAGTAAGAAGACGTGACGCTAATAGGTCCACACCTAAGATTTTGAGAAACGCACAAATTTAGTTTATAAGAGGAACCGCCCAAATTATTGTGTTTTGGAAGGAACAATTTTTAAGTTATGAGAACCCAAAATTTTTTTGAGAAATCCCTAACTTTTTTGACCGAACCATTCGAAGAAGGGTGTGGCCAGGACGGGATTTGCGAAAACAGCATCTGTTCGTACGTGATCAGCGCACACCTAATATTTTGGGGAAACACCTAATTAATATAAGTGATAGAACCCTGAAATTTTTGAAGTATTAAGAACACCCTATATTTTTTAAGGAAACACCTAAGAGTTGTGTGTGTAAATTTTTGAGAAAGCCAAATTACTATTTGAGAACACACATATATTTTAAATCCCAATCGGCAACTCATATTAACACACATAACACTACACATCTCAAACACACACTACACAAACACACAACACACACCACAAGCACACACATTTCACACACACATTGAATTTACTTTACACACTCACAAGATATTACTTACTAACCACAGATATTTAACTTTAAACACTCCAACACACAGTATTTAATTACCCACACTACACAGTGATATTTGACATTTACAACACACAGACTCTTTTACTTTCATACGTAACTCACACACACAGAATTTTTATTTAACCACTTCACACACAGATTTAACATATAACCCACAACGCAGATTTACTTTCACAACACAGTTTACTTATACCTCAAAAATGTTTGAATTGAAAACACACACTACAACCATAACCACACCTACACACCACACACACAATCCATAGGACAACTTAAGCTTTATGATTCACTATATACACAACTTATGTCACTTTTATGTACGCACACATTCACTATGACAACTTGTATACAACACTTACACATAACCATCATTAGACATCTTACATTTATCCCATTAGACACTTAACAATTTTACCCCATTTTTAGAGCACTTTACTACATCCTAATATGACACTCTATATCAGCACTGACGTTATGTCACTTTTTACACAAACATACACTATGATTCACTTATACACCATTTTTCACTATGACACTTGTTTACACACTGTATCACATCCCCATAACTCAATTACATATTTACCCATTAGACACTATACAGCTCACATAGACACTGTACGAACACACACATACACACACAAACACTCACATACAATATAGAACTAATGAACTACATAACTAGCTCTCCTTATTTCATAATTATTTTGTAATAATATTAAGGATACCTTTATTTTCTTGTTTGAGTCTCTTTGATGGTTCTCAACTTTGATCGATGCTCGTCTTTTGCAATGATATCTCTGGCATTATTTAGATGAGATCTCCTTAGTTCATTATTTGATTGAGTTGCCCAGATTTTCAACGTAAGAGAGTATCTAGATTTGATGTTCTATTTTAGTGTTTCTAGTAGTATTAAGATGTGTGCCTAGGTAGAGTGCCAAGTGAGTAGCCATTGGTACCAAGTGGTTGTGACCAAGAGTGCCAAGTGGATCGAGTGCCAATGATTCGTGCCAATTTGAGTGCCACATAGTGCTCAACTGGGTGACCACATTAGTGCAACTGAAGTGCCACTTTTTTCAATGCTTTTGCTGATCTCCTCTGAGCCATAGAAATAGACCCTAATATGTGGGGTGTTGCATTTTCCTTCATGCTATGTATATAGAGGTATTTTGAGATGTAATAAATTTACCAGTTGCTAGGGATGCTTTACCTAACATGGTAGGTCTCTTTTTCTAACAACTTATAGCTATTACATACTTATATTTATTATATTACTTTACACACACAGACACTTGACACACACCACAACTTACAACCGCTAGGCATATTCTTTATACGCATATACAATTACACCCCATAGACACTTCTACTCCCTTCTATCACACTTACACATTACACGATACACACCTAGTAGACACTTACACTATGACTATATATCAAACCAAATCGATATGTCACTTATTACACACATTCAACTATGGCACTTAGTACACACTTATGACACTTTATAAGCACTACACTCTCATTAGAACACTTTCAAGTTTACAAACATATCAACACATTATGGGACACTTATAAGCGCTTACTAACTACCCATATAACACTTAACACCTAGCTCCACATATACACTTAACAACTCTCTCAACTCATACTTACAGTCAATCATATGAAATGATATTAACACTTATACACTATATTCACTCATCAATTACTATAAATATACTCTTATTATTTGTTTGTACCTCAATTCTTTGAATGAAATCATTCTTTTGATGACCATCCTATATATATGATGACAATATCATTTATTCTTTGCATTAATTAAATTTGTATATATGAATTTCATCTACCCATTTCTAGTTTAATTTATGTGGTCCCAGTGAGGGTTACTCGTCCCATCTTGAAATAGTGCCTTTAGAGCTCGCCGCGAACAGGCATCGAAGAGTAACCACCTCGGATCTCTCGCGCAATTAGAAAGTGTTATGTACGATTAACGTCACGCTCAGGCTTGCCACGCGCTGCTCGCGTATCGTATAGTGTGCGTGTCAGACACGTGCAGTGTGAGCCCGCCCGGCGCATATACAATAGTGATATCTCGCGTCGGTATAGTCGACAGTGTGCATGGTCTACACACTTCCTCAAGGTGCGCAGATACGTCCACGTGGAAGTCGAAGAGTGCATATGTCTCGTCTCGCTTCATATATCCTCGAGTTAATGTGGATTCATATTTATATTAAAAAATGGTATCAGTATCATTGCGCGAACGCTCTAACCCTGCTATAGTAAGCTCATCACGCGCTCGATAGATGGTTCTATTAAGCTCATATAATAGCATAGAGTGCTCGCTGCAATATATAGAGCGAAACTAATTCAGAGAGAAAGTATATTGTCCTCATATGATGGATCAAAAGTGTTGAAGTATAAATGTGCACTCATGGACCTCAAAGCATCTGTGTTCAACTTTATATAGTGTTAACATTTTAAACAAAAATTTACAAAACATCCATACTTATATCATCAAGACTGATAGCATAGCATGGTGAGATTATCACTCCTAAAGACAGCTAGAAATTCCACATATAGATGGGAGTTGTCAAAAAATCAATCCCGGTGTGACATTGTTCATAAAATCCGATTTCACGGTGTACGAATTGTGTGGATTTTACTGCTGTTAGCTGGGCTCAGAGTATCTTAACTCTTAGATAATGGTTGATACAATGCATCTTCAACCGAGAAGAGTGTAGTGTTTAATATGACATGGGCAATTAACTATTCTGAAAAGTCTTGTACAATTCAGTAGCTTTCTACGTAGACTGGTTGAGCGGCTGAGATCCTGATAAAACATTAGAATTAGGACTAAACGAACAAGAGGAGTGCCTAGTGTATAGTGTCTGTTTTTCGTATTTTTTATTCTGCTTTTTATTTAGCGATATGTTAACATCATAATCTTAGTATTTTACTGGTGCTAGGTTTTCGATACCTAGCCATTCTAAGACTAAATATGTTTTACTGCTTAATCTTCGCTGTGAGTGTTCCAAGCTGTATCCTCGCCTTTAAACTTGCAATCTACTTACTGTATATGTCCGATTATTGTTTTGGGCTCTCGATGTGTGTGGCTCTTCTCGGCGACTCCGGAGTCCTAGGTATATAGTTTATAAGATTATCATAAAAATATTATATGATATGTTTATATTATATATTTATATTCTCTTAATTATCATTAATCTCTTTCTATGTAACTCTAATGGTTATTATTATATATGATTTCATGTATATTTATTCTGACAATTTACTATTGTTCTTAATCTATCATTATTGTCTATTGATATTAATACCTAATTATATACTATGAGTGTAGGTATTCTATCTTCAGGCCTATAGTTATTATATTCTTTATTTTATATTATTTTTATACTTTATACTCTTTCATGACTATATTCGATATATATTTTATATATCCTTTAATTGAATTTGAATTTATTATTAGTAAAATATTATTAATACATATGCAGTGTATATTAATGTATATCATTATCATTAGCCTTAATATATATGTATGTTTATTTCATATTTAACATCAGACTACACGACCACACACTTAACAATCTCAACTGGCCATCATATATAAGTAATAGTATACCACACCAAAAGGCACTCCCTTAATGCGGACACACAAACACGCGCAAATCACATGAGTCAATTGAGTACTCGTTTCCGATATGATCCCAACCTCACTGCCGTATTTATTTGGCCAAACCGTTGTATCAAATAGGAATATATCATTATTCTTCGAAATAGAGATAATGAAAGTACTCGAAGTAATATGATATAAAAGATCTTCTTGACTATAAGTTCACGGTTACCAATGACGTGTTCTATAAAGTGTGTTTATATATCATAAATACGAACGTTATTATTTATTTAACTATTATTAAAATCAATAAACTTATAAATTATTTTACTCAAAATTTAATATTAATAACTTATTCTATAAAAATCAATCATTATGCAGATAATAATCAAGTAAATTATTAAATTATTATACTTGATAATATATTAATTTATGTTTTAATAATAATTATATTTATTATAATTTTAAACTTAATCATAACTATTATTATATATAGAATATTTTATATACTAAAATATATATATATGATATAATATTTTTAATTAAATAATACATATATAAATATGTTATAATACCCGTATACATTAAGACAAAATCTAGATACCATAATATTCAGATAAGGCAATAGCCACACTACTTAGTCAATCCTCCCTCATCTAACATGATAGCTACCGTAGGCAGGTTATATGATTTTTCGTTTTCCACTTTAAAAGAATGGAAATTTTTATCTTCTTACGTTTCATTTGGAATATAGTCTTTCTATTAATATCTTATAAGTCTAGTAGATAATAAAGGATAAAATGTATTAAATCTCACAAATATAAAAAGAGGATGTAAATAAATCTTATTGCCAATTACTGTTCTTATGAGGAAGCATTCATTACCATGTATATATTTAGTTATTATAATCATTTCATAGATGTTATTATATTTATTAGAGAACAATATTAAACGCATATTTATATAAGTGATTCTTATTTTTTTTATTTAATACTGATTTCTCACATTTGAATTTATCACAAATATAAAAATTCTTAACCCTCTTTCTATTAAATAATTACAAGTTCTTCTCTACCAGCTGATTGCTTATTAGAATGTGATTGTCTCTCAGTGTATCTAATTCGCAAGCATCAAGACAATAGAGGCGAGTTCCAGCAAGAAACCCGTTCGATACCGATCCGTATAATATCGCGAGATTCCGTTAGTGTTTGTACCTCTCATGCGCATCTCGTGAGAGTGAGACAAAGTGTTAGTTTTGACAAATATAAAAGCAGCACTCAGAAGGCGTCATAGTAATTTAGGTATTGTGATTAGCTTATTATTAATGATTTAAATCCCCACTGTGAGAGGTTCGCGATTTGTGGCTAATTTCTCGACGATCGATCAAAATATAATTTCACTGACCTTTTTCTGTAAATGTGGTGCAGAATTATATCTAATCTGCGGTATGAAGGCTCGCGGCGTAACTGATTATTTTTGTAGGCCTAAATTGAAATAGAATGCCGATAAAAGACGTGTGTTGTAACTCCTTTAATTTTAATGTTAATGACATACAAGAGTACAACGCTACGCGTCACAATAGACCTGGGCACAAACCAATGAGGATAGGTCTAATTACCTTTATGTGTCTGTGAGCCCAAGATGCAAGTCGCATTGGGTTGTAATTTGATTTAGATTTATATACACTATATATATTTTATATAGACTTTTGAATATAACACTCTGCTCTAGTCACACCGCGCGCGTTTTTTAATAAAGCTGCTTTTAAGAAATAAGTTGAAGCTATAAGATGTGTGGGTTAACTTAGTAAGCTATTCGGTCGGAGTAAACGCGTGTTATTTTGGAGATTATGCTTGCTATCATATACGCTCATGTAAGTCGAAGTGCGCTTGGGTATCAACACTTTGAATTAATTGGTTTATGCGTGTGTCTTATTGGTTGTTATTATAGTGTTTATATGTAGAACCACTTGGTTCTATAATGTATTTCAATAACTCCTTGAGACGGAAAATATTTCTTGCCCTCTTTAACGCTTGGCTATTTGGTAGGTGAAATGTGTAATTTGCTCATTCTCAAGCTCACTCCTGGTCTCCATTTGTGACGGCCCGCTCGTGTGTTAAGTGTATGAAGAAATAATCTTTTTTCGCATGAACTTCAGTATTTATCCAATATTCCATAGTATACATTTTAGCTGAGTGGTCATTCAGTAGGCTGTGTCTCAGACGACAAGTGTTTATGACTGGATATTGTAATAGAATATGTAAGTTTTTAACGACGAGTGTGGAGTTGATATTAGTTGCATAATTGTTTTTTTCTCAAAGAGAGGGAGAAATACTTACATTGAGGGATAATTATTAATTTCACTCCGCAATAAGCTGATAATTAAATCATGTGACGGTCTCACTGGCTACTTTTGTTAGTCTGTGCTTGGTGTATAGCGATTTATTTAAAATGCCAAATAGTTTGGTTAGACAACACACTGATTATGCTCCCATTTTTCGTGAAAATATAATTATTCTACAACTATAAAATAAAAGGGCAAATATAATGTCACTATTATTATACGGTATTACGTTATTTTGTTAATAACTATACACAGACACTCCGATAGGGCCAACAGTCGTAATAATTCACTTCCCAGATAGGATTACAAAATCTATCGAAAATACAATAAACACCAGATGAATTAATATTATTACTTCACAGTGGCTACTACGATCATATTATTTTATTAGTAAGAATTGGGATCTTTCTCTTCTTGAATATATGGATAGTTTCTAGTTCTGACTATCTACTTATTACCTACCTTTATCAGTATTCACTACTCTATCCTATAGTGTTTAATAGTCTCCTATAATAGTTATTATATCAACCTCACAAAAGGTAAATTTATATTAGTATATACTGTGATATGTTATTTAATTATTATTATATTATTATTAATTGTATCAAATACATATATAAATTCCATCTAATATATATATATAATAATATAGACATCCAATGGACTCAATTCGCTCGTTTTTTGGTGGCTCGCGGATTATTTTCTTAATCTGACTTAATCGTGGAGACTTTGCTTCTCAGAAAAATTATAATAATCTGTATGATTATTAATAATACATATATAGTTTCAAATAAGGATGAAAATATATATTTGTGTGTCTCGTTTTACTTCCTCTACTAAGGTGAGTGTATATCGGAGTGTCTCGTCAGATAAGTGAGTAGTCAAAGAACGATTAAGTTTTAGTGACCCTAGATATATATATATATAGTTAACTCCATATTATATTAATATTAATTATATCATATATATATAATAATATATTAAATTTATAAATCTTTATATCATTAATTTATTTTACAAAATTGAATTAAATATTTACATAAATAATTGTAATAATTATTATTGCATATATTATGTTATTGTGAAATCTTAATATATATATATAGTATCAGTTATGTACCTCGGTCTATCTTGGTGTTATCATAAAATCAATTCTATTGATTAGTATAGCAAATTACTATAATTTATAATATAATATATATATATATTAATATTATTATATAATATATTATTATTAATATATATTTAATAGATTTAATAATTTTTAAATATTTAGTATATAGTATATATTAATATATTATTATATAAGTCAGTGTAGTTAAAATCAGAGTTGTTTAGAAGTTAGTTATCTATGTATCGTTATGATGGTAGTATAATTTTAGTATTCTAAGATAATAAGTTTGTTACTCTATATAATTATTTAATGTAATAAAAATGACAGCTTATTTATCAAAAGCTCAATTTTTCATTCAGTAAATGTAATCTGTTATGATGATTAACGACCTACTTATGAATTAGTATAAATATTAATGTAATAATAAATATATAGTTAGGTCACTCTGTTTGGGAATATAAGTTATATTCGTTGCAGGATATATTATCCTTATATATAGGAGTCTCGATCGTGTGAGTAAATATTCTCCTCTGATATTATCACATATACTTATATTATATATATATTATTTATTTATTACTCTATATACTTTAGCTCGATAGTGTTTAATTCGTACGCAAATGGCGATAGTTACCTATATAGCTAATATTATTTTTTTTCGAACCTTCTACTAATGATAAATGTGATTCTATCATTATAATCGCTACTTCTGCTTAAAGTGTTAATACTGTTAGTTTCAATTTAAAGAGCATCAAATTTTCGATTAATTACAGATTCAAGGAAGACAGGTCGTCTTGATAGTGCCTGGTATTAAGATAATTAATATAAATCTAACTAACGCACAACTCTTTCTATCAAAATCATGAGTAATAATTTAATATAAATAATAATAATGATGGAATAATAATAAATATATTAATTAATAAAGGTTAAAACTTCCTCCACCTCTCTAATACATCATCAAGCACTCTCATTAATATGAGAGAAAGGAGTAAATCGCTGGTAATCGCTGCAGAATGAGGAATGGCTCCTACGGCAAGTTCGCCGTAGGAAAGTAAGTGTCTATGACTCTAATCTAAAAGTGGATTTTATTCAGTACTGAATTTTGTGGAAACAGTCACTTTATTCTTTTAGTGCTAAATTTACAGTAATTAATATTTTCTTCGGACTATAAGACATGTGATCAAGTTTAGCATAAATAATTATTAAGTAATTTAGTTAATTACTTATTGATCATATATACAGTCATTTAGTCAGCAAATAACATAATATTTATTATTTATATCTGCTAATTTTAGGGCAATTTAAACGGGGATTATTTTAAAAAAAAATATAAAAGACTGCTGACGACTTCGTCAGGCACATCTCACAAGTTGCTCTTAGCCTCTAGAAGAATAAGGTAATAAACTTATTATTTTTTGATCTTCTCAGAGAAGTAAACATTTCCTACGTCGCTAGTAATATTACTAAGGTCATTCGATAAAAAAAATTTGATTACAGATGCACTTTTTAAAAGCTTAGCCTAAATAGCCTGAAATACTCATTACTTTATATATTAATATTATATATATATATTTATGATTTTAATATATTATATTATATATACTATAATATTAATTAATAATATTAAGTATATTAATTTAATATTAATATATTAATATAATATATATATTTATTAATATAGTATTTATATATACTTATTTATTATTATATATTCGTATTAATTGTTTACTCTGAAGGCGTGTTTGATAATATAATAAATATAACCTTTTAATTAAATGATTAGTGTTTAATATATATATATATGCTGAAACTTATTGTCTGAAATATTCTTTTTCTGGCTCATCTAAGTGTTCTATGGTGATAGGCGTTCTGTCCTTTGACCATCCTAATTCATCTTTAAAATACGTTTTATGCATCTATCTCACACCTAAAAACATGCTCACAGCTCTTATTAAATATAAACAAAGGTTATATCTAACAGTAATACAAATACTACGTAAGTACTTATTGCATATATGAGCTCTCGGTTTTGTGTTGTATAATAAATATTTTATAATGTTACTGTAACTGAATCCTATTTAAATAGTTACTCATAGTAATTGTAATCTCATTTTAGTTCAAATTTAGTAATAGTGTAATTATATAAGTATATAGAGTCATGATTTTTCATGTCTCTCGTAGGTCATTTGGATCTAAAAAAAAAAACTATGATAAGGCTATATAAAAACTAAATTTGATTGAGGTAAGTGAGAAATTTTTAAATGCAGAAAAAGTGAAATAGAATGTACAATGGATAAATGGCGATAAATAAAAAGACTACATATAACTTAGCTAAAATCAATACATTAAAGCCAAAAAAACAACTCTCAATAAAAAATTTTGTTTTTCATTCACGAAATGTATAGCAAGTACATATATTCTTTTTCGCTGTTTTATTTCTTGCAGCCTTTTATCATAGATTATTATGAAATTAAAATATATATTATAAACATAGTAAGCTCGTAGTATAATAATAAGAGTACGTAATGTATTATATTACCAAAATATATATTATATATTATTATAATATTATTATATCATGATAATATTATTGGAGCGTCTTATAGTATTTAATATATTAATTATATATTATATAATTTATATATAATGTAATATGATTAGATAATTTTTATAATATATAATATATGCTATACAGGCTATACTGTACTTTTATCAGTACTATTTGTATATATTATATATTATTATTCACTCTATTTTAATATATAATTAGTTAATTATAATATTATATCAATATATGTATATATATTATTTAATTAATATATAGTATATATATTATATTTAATATTATATATTAATATATATATTTTATATTATTAATATATATTTAATATATATATATATATATATATAATATTAATTAAATTATATATATCATATATATATATATAATTAATGATATATTAAATATATAATATATTAATATATAATATATAATAATAATTAAATGAAATTATATAATATAATTAAATTAATAATTAATAGTATATCATTATAATTGTTCTTCAATAGGAATAAGCTATAAGGTCCTTTTTTATGATCGCATCGGGGAATCTATTAAAATATGAGATCTTCTTATTTATTGTTAAACATTAAAATATTAGTGTGAAAAACGTTTACATAAGTCGATTTTAGTGTTAACTTTTTAATTGTGTTTTGTTGTTGTGTGAAACATGAAGATTTTTTCATTTTCAAAATATATTTTGGCTTGTTAGTTACTTTTTGCATATTAGATCTCTCTATTGAGATCTAAATAATGGAAACTACTTAAAACTAACTAATACCGATGGAAGGTAGATGCACAGTTTAGTTGGCGTACTCTCGAATTCTTGCACCCCTTCTCCCTATTAGAATTTCTATCATTCTAATATTACTTAATATTCTTTTTTATGATTTTGCTTCTCTTTCGTTATGGTTATAGTATATACTAACCAAATCTTTCTACCAGTATCTTGTACCATTCAGTTATCATTTCTTTATAATTATATTTATTAAATATATTGTTTAAATAAACTACAGATTTAAAGCTTTTCCTCTCCTCCCCATATGCAATCCGTATTTATATTTCTTTTATAATTTATTTTGCTTAAAATTTCGAATATGATGCAATAAAAAAAAAATCCCTCTCAAAAATCAACTAAGGCTTAAAATAATCCCATGATTTCTCTTTTATAAATCCACTTAGGAAACTCTCCAATAGTACATTAATTTATATTATAGATTTTATTTATTATCTGTATTTATATAATTTTATTAATTATATTATATTTTATATATATAAATATATTATTATTATAATATTTATATAATATTTAACATATATTTATATTATATTAATTATTACTTATATTAATAATTTATAAATTATATTATTATATATTATTATATTACAGATTTATATAATTTAATTTATTATTAATATATTATCATATTCTATATATTATATATTATTTATTATATACTATTATTATATCATTATGCTAATTATTAATTATTACTATATACTTTTATTTATATATATATATAATATATTTATCTTTATCTTAATTATATTTATATATAATCTTCGTTATATGTATTATTATCTTTAATTATCAATAATGTTTATTAATATATTATAGTATTTATTATTATTATATATGATATTATATTATTAATATTTTATTTAATATTTAATATTATATTATTATAATTATATTATATTAGTTATAATATGAGTTAGGGGTACTTTCTCCAATGTAGATACATTCAGTTGTATTATAGAATAATAAAATTAAGATTTTCATTTAGTATTATATTATTTATTATTTTATAAACAAATTAATATACATTTTTTATATTATTGAATAAAGAAATAACTTTAATCAATTTATTTAATAATATTTGAAGTTACTGGTGAAGATATTATATTATGTTCTCGGCTAATGTTTACTTTTCATCATTATTAATTGGTGTTTATATTTGATTTTTATTAATATTTACCTTTAATCATCTAAAGTTTATTAACTTCGCCATTGATACGCTATTATTAGTAGATGCAGATTTGTTAATTAGATGTTATTATTTTAATAATATTCAGTATGTTATTGACTAGTAGGGCTTAAATTCACTGTTTTTAGTATTTATGTTATTTAATTTATATGTATTTCTGTAGTGTGACTCATACCACTACTCACTTAGTCTGAGTATATAGCTATACATATCTTAATATAATAATTTATATCTATTATTGTTATAAATATTGATGCTTATATAATTTATATATTAATGAATAAAAATTATATTATAATATATTTATTGTTATTCGTAATATTATTAAATATATATATATATATAAATATATATTATATATATATATATATATACTAACAAACCTAACCTAAATTACGTTAATCTTTATCCTAGAACGTACCTAACCTAATAATTTCCTCTTAACCTTAACTCCTAACCTTAACATTATAGATCTCTAACCCTAAAACCTACACGTAGATACCTATTAACTGTATCTAACCTAATCCGACGCAAATACATATAAACCTAACACCAACCTAACTTAACTTATCCATAACCATGAATCTTTAGCCTAACCTAATCCGTTAAGCCTTTAACCTTAAACCTGAACCGTACCTTATAACCTGTAAACCCTAAACAAAAATTTAATTTGATGTTAGTATAATATATGAGTATAAGTTATTTCATTAAACTATATAGATATTTTATTATATAGATTATTCTAAGTCTACTTGAGATATAATATAATAATATACTATGATTAATATAATTAATATTATATATTTAAGTGATATAATTATTATTAATATTAATATATTATATATATATTATATATAATATATATATATTTATATATTTAATATTATATACTATTATACAAGTCCATAGGTTTTATCAGAGGAAGCACCAGGAGCTCAGGGCCTCTCTCTTAAAAATAAATTAAATAGCAAATAAATATAACCCATGTTAAGAAATCTCGTTTATTCCCAAATACTAGTTTATTACCCTCATTTTAAAATAATAATGGTTTTAATACCTTAATAGGTATCTATGAGTCTTTTTCAGATCATCAAAAATTCGCTTTTATTCTAATAATCTAGATCTGTAATAAGTCTGAATATCCTTTGCTGATTGAAGTGTTTGATATTGCCTCAAATATAATTACATGTCAGTATGGTGCTCCGTTGTAAGTCTATCATTTGCAAGAGGTAACGGTATATGTGGTGGTTGTCAGCTCAATGTTTTCCAATAGTAATATATTGTCTCTAACGCCATCACCAGATGCTTGTGTGTACCGTGACTGCGAACATAAGTCATTTATACTTCTTTTCCGTGACCATTTCTTCCGAAGCCCTAATTTTAATTTTTAGAGCTATATTCTATTAGTCATTTTTTTTGGCTTCCAGCTTCATTGCTCATGTTGCAATATATATTATATTAAGTTATATACTTATATATAAGTATATATAATAATATATTAATATTATATATTATTATATATTATATTATTATAATTATATTTATTAATATATAATATATTAATATATATATGATATATTAATAATATATAGTATATATTATAATATATAATATATTAATATTTTATATATATATATTAATATTGGGTCTATTTTATCAGGACGTGAAATAATCTTAAAATTTTGAGATTATCTTATTATATTTTTTCGTATTTTAGAGATTGCATGTCGCAAGAAATGAAGTAAAAACAATAAAAGTAGCGTAGGAAGCACATTCTTTGTACTCTGCTTAGTAATATAATATTAATTATACATATTAATATATATAATCAAATATATATATATTAATTAATATGATATCTATATATATATTATAATAATATATATATATATATATATATATAATATATAATATATATATTATATAATATATTATTTTAATATATTATATTAATTTATATACTAATATATTATATTATATTGGAGCTCTCCTAGCTCAGTCTGTTTAGGTTGCAGGAATTTTTTCTTCTGCTCAGTCAGTTAGTCCAGTTAACATAATGGTTTTAATCCGCCTCATTGATATGTTGTACGGTTTTCTATTATTTGGGTGGTTCCTGGTATCCATCCTTCCTTTATTGGATAATGGTTTGAGTCTAAAAGCTATAAGATGACTAATTAAATGTCCTTTCAATCCAAAACTCCGGTATGGACCTGTCTTCTCTCTTTCGATGTACCGATAGAGTTTTTTTTTATTTATTTTCTAAAAACTTTTATCTTGCATGTTGTGCTGTATAGACTCGGACATACCAAGATTAATTTGGGCCGACTGGACTTTTAATATTCCTAAGTGTCTCGTTAGATTTTTGGACGCTTATATTGGAGTTTATGGTAGTTACTGAATAGTCGGGTGAAGCCTTTTTTTGAAGGTTCACGGTGAGGTGACTAGTTTGGAATTTGAGAATCTAAGTCATAAATGCCGAGAATACTATGATTACAGATTTCTCTAAAAATTGCATACTAATTATATAATTTTTATGTCATTTGATGCGTCGAAGTTATGGGCTTTTCTAATGTCTCGGTGAGCCTATTTTTGAGCTTCTCGCAGTTTTTAGTGATCGAATTTTTTGAGTTTTTAGATGGGTTAGGAACAAGTCTATTTTAATCCACTAACTTTTCTTCTTCCAAATAAATTTAGGTAATTGTATTCTAATATTTGATACAATGGATCATCCACTTCATAACTTCACTACCCAGTCCTTGAGTCATACTAGATTATCATTAGGTAAACCTAATTTCGTGCATGATATGATGTATTATACAATCCCGTTAAGACCTCCCATGTTATAGGGGGTGCAGTTTATGCTTACCATAACCTTAGGTATAAGAAATGGATAACGTATAGAAGGTATTGAAAAAATTTCAAGTACATAGGAGAGTATAGAAGAAGTACTTAAACGGTCTTATTATCCTCCCTGTTATTGGAAGCACTTGTACTCCATCATATTTAGGTGTGCTCCGGTTTTATCTAACCGTACTTTTGGATGGGTTGAGTCTTAAGATACTAACGAGACAAATAAACTGTCCTTTACTTTCTAATGTCTCACTTGACCCTCTTTCTCTTCGAAGCAATCATTTTTAGGCTTCTATCACTCTCTAATAAGGTTATACCTAAATCAGAGAATGCTGCTCATCGATGATGAATTGCCTCTCGCATTCTCCCTTAACCACTGAGTCACCCTTCAGTTCATATAGATACTAGAGATGCTTTGCTTGTCGCGGTTGAAATTCTGTCGTGAGTACTGTGAATTCAAGGCTCTCTCTTTTGTTGGTACATGCTTATACTTCGCAGCCACATCTGTTTCTGTGGATTTCACCTGTCATTTTTTCCTAAATTATCTTCCTCTTCTTTAGGTCCCACGTCAGCCTCAGTTAGTACAGAGGCTTGTAGTACCTAGATGGATGTCATTTTCTGTCGCTGATTATAATGATGTCTGTGTGTGAGTAACTTGTGAAACTCTCAGGCTATCTTCTTTTTAGTAGGTTAGCCTCTTTCCTTCACTAAGCCAATTCTTTTATTTGATAGTGAATATTCAAGTTCTTTTTTTCCTTTGATTATAAAGAAATGTTGCTTTTTTGGCGTGTCGAATGAGATTTTTTTAGTGTGAAGTAGCTTTTTTACTACTTCGTCACTGCATAACTTTCTGTCTGTAGCCTTTGGTGTACCTGTCTTTCTTTTCATAACCAACGATCTGTTCTGTTGGTAAATTCCCTGCTCATTCATTTTACTTTATATAATATTAATTCTCTATTTCTTATTAAGGCGCGCACCTTCAGAAATGTTAGCAGTAGATACCTCGTGTGATATGATTAATGTATATATAAGTACTAGAGGTGCTTTGCTCTCGCATTGAATTTTGTGTTAAAGTTAACTTTTGAAACCATAGGACTCTCTGTTGTGTGTGGTAGCCTTCTGTTTCTGTTCCTGCCACAGATCTGTTCTGTGTGTGGGCATTCTTGTCTTTTTCCGTGTGTCATATGTGTAAATCTAATTATATCTTTCCTCTTTTTTAATGCCTCACGTCAGGTAATTGATGGTTTAGTGTATGGGTAATTGTGGCTTATTTCTTATTTGATATTATCTTGTCCCGTTCCCTTAGTTCTATTACTAATGTGAGGTTGCCGATAGAGACCCACTTACCTTTATAGAGTCAAAAAAAAACCTGCACATCTTGCTTCCAATTTCTTGTTTTCGTTTCGATGTGAATTGCGTGGACGATATATTCGGTATTGATAGGCTTAGAATGTAGTGTTGTGTGACGGACTTAATCTAAAAAATGCAAAGAAAATGAAAGCATATATTAAGGGTATAGAATATTTTCGTGTTGTGCGCAAATTTTTTCTTTACTCAAGCAGTGAGTAAATGATTAATATATCCTCTCTCTCTCTCTGTCTGGTCTGTTCACTTAAAAAATTTTATTCTAATTCCTATTTCAACAGACAATAAACAGAGTGTGTGTTACTTAGAATGGAGATGGATAAAAATAAAGATTTAAATTTAATTATTTACAAACATAATTAAATTTTTTCTATGATTACGTAGCGGTATATAGTAAGGTTTGTGTGGTCTGTGTCTGGCACAAGGATCACCCTCAGAAATACCTTTTGAGTGTGATAGATATGAAATTGCGCAACGCAACGAATATATCCGTGTTTAGAGAGGTTAAATGTTGGAAATGTAGTACGACGAGAGGACGAGATAATTACAATTTAAAAACTCTATTTTATTTTTCGAAAACCATTCTATTTCTCTCGTAAAGGAATCATTTGTACTAGAAGACATTTCTCGATTTGTGCCTCCAGCTGAGAGTACTTCCATATCAATACTATTGCTCTAATCACTGGTTGTCCAGATGCAACTGGGACGTAAAAGAAAATTTTGTGTGTTCTCTATTTTTATAGTTTAGTTTTGAGGATCTATATTCCATAGAGCCTCCGTTGTCGAAAAAGACGATCTATTACAGGTTACCGTCTTTCCAAAAATGGCGCACAGAAAGCTGTGATAAATAAAAGTGAAGAGTTGCCGTTAGCGCTATACTTATAGTGAAACATTAAGAAATTAACAGGCCAATAAACATGCCCAATATTTTGTTTTTTTTAATATATAACGTAAAACAGAGAACTTATTAATAAATATGGATATTAGCTAGTATACTAGATGATATATAATATATATAATGTATGATAATATAATATATTATTTAGTACTAATAAAACTAATAATATTATATATCTGTTAATTGATATATTATTATATATTATATTAATATTTATAATAAGTTATATCATAACTTATTATTAATTAATTATATATATATTATTAGCTGTTCTGTTTAAATAACGATAATTCAAATAACTAAAAATCATTAATCACATACCAAAAAAATAATGCCGGGTTACTTCTGTCAATATTCTATATAAATTATATACTCTACTATAATACCTTAATTATAGAGAGCGAGCTAGAGAGCGTAAGAATAGAGAATACGTTATATGATCTCAACTAATCCGGTTATACCTTAGCAACGGATAAAACCTTTTAAATGACACATAACCATATTATACTTTTATAGATACCAGCGAACTTAAAAATTAAGACGGTCTCAATGATTTCCCTCAATTTAATAGGACCCTAAATTCCTCAGTTAGCCTGGTATTCTACACAGAATTTCTCCTATAACTTCCAAATCAGAAATTTCCTGAAGAGGCCTTAGAGGCTTAGATTCTTTAATGGTGGTAAATATAGTTTTATGCTTTTGATAAAGATCATTATATTTGCTGTTAGAATGAACCTATTAACCGCTGACGTACTCATGACCAAACAATTTGACTATCTCTTTTGCAGGGTACACATAGGACATTTATACTATTCTTAATAAAACATCCGCTAAACCTAGAATTGAACTTACAATATTCACTACAGATAGGATTCTCTACTGAATACCTTATTACGTATTAGGGTAACCCTACCTTCCTTTTTTAGATACAGCACTCTGCCAACCGACATTCTAAGCACTAAGAGACACCTGGCAATCTGTCAAAGGAGATTTATATTCTTACCTGACATACTCGCGGCTTTACAGAGACAGGCTCTCGCTACTCGCAGGACGGGACGGTCAGGGCAGAACTGATCTATTATTTGGTCTCTTACGATTCTAATAGATGATACCGAGACTCTCTCTCTTTGTTTATCTAAGTGCATCCATCTCTCGGGTGTGAAACTATTACAACATAATATGTATTAGTGTGGAGAACGAGATAGCAACGAACGCCATTTGCTCTGCTTTATCATCTGTCGCCCCTATAGTGAGCTACGGATCCCAAACATGAAGTAGGTACTTTGGAACTACATTGTGAATAATTTTTACTCTCCTTTTTTTGCTTATGATATCTCACATTATCTATGAGTGAAGGTGAATATATATATAATGGTCTCCTAATATTAATATCAGATATAATAATTTATACACTTACTCTTAACTAATATATATATATAAATATTAAGAAATTCACTCAATGTGATTTCTCTTCAATATACCTTTTCATCTTTTCTCTGACCATCGGAGTGAAAAGTTCATTACATTTACCCACATCGAAATAATATCTGATACGATAATACAATATTTTATCAACACTTTTAATAATAAGTACACGATATACTATATTACTTTTAGTTATACTTATAGCTAATCCTTACTAATATATTCTTATTTACTAACACTTCGTGGTATATTTATGATTAAAGCTTATGTATAGATAGGCTATTATAAGTAATATTAATAATTATAAATAACGAACGTGATATTCGCCAAATATAGATTATACCCTAATATCTCGCATCATAAAATTAATCGGTATGTTTATGGACTCTAACATATCGTATACTATAAGAAGTCGGTTTAGAAAGGGTTCGGCCCGCAAAAGCGAATGTTTGTAGGCCCTTTGCCTGTAAGATCTTATTTAGATTTATATAATGACCTATTTACATAAATTTGCCATTCTTTTAAGTTAAATTTGGTTTAATTTAAAACTTCAAATTGAAATTTAATTTCGGAAACCACTCATTACTCCTTGTTCAGGTTAAACTGCAATTTAATTCAAAAGAATATAACTTAAATTTTGAGTATATATATAAATATATACTATATTATATATATAATATTATATTATATATAATATATACTATATTATATATATATATATAGTATATATATATATTATATCAATAGATACTTTTATATAATACTGATATATATATATATATATAAGTGGTTCAGTGGGTTAAAGTGAGTCTTTCTCTAAGTTAAGAATCGTAGTTTTTCCCCCTCGCAAGAGTGAGGGGTTCGAGTCTCAGTCCGGGCTACCTGAACGAACACAAATACTTGCCACGTCAGTAGGAATATATTTTTCGTAGTAAATAAATAGTTAATTGCAGTTTACGACATAATGAATTACATTAATCTCACTGCCTACGCATCACTTAAAACACATATAACAGAACAATCTATTATAACATTTAAAACTCTCTCTCTTCTCTCTCTCTCTCTCTCTCTCTCTCTCTCTCTCTCTCTCTCTCTCTCTCTCTCTCTCATGCATCTGGATTTAAAACCACCATTACGACTGCGGTAGGCATAATTTCCAAATGTTTTGAGCTGAGCCAAGGATTGCATATTAAGCGTAGATAATCTACGCACTTCTTGTTCACTTGGTTAGGAAAATGCTTAAAATTCAACTCCCCTTGACCAAGAACCTACTGCTGTAGATAATGAATCTCCCAATTCATATGATAATGTTAATGTGGCTACAAATTAGATTATATATATAACTATAATAAAATATATATTATAATATTATATATATATATATATGGAAGAAGGATTGAACCTATTTATATGAACTCATTTAGTAAAAAAAAAAATGAAATAGAAAATAGACTTGGGAAGGTCATAAAGGAAAGAAAAGTGAAATCGATCACATCTTGACTAACAATGGAAACATCGTTTAATTTATATAATTACTAAATAAATTTGACACAGAAATTGATCACCGAATGGCGAGAGGTAAAATTTAATAAAACTCAAAACGGGAAATGGGAAACGGCAAATCTCGAGCAGCATAGAACGAAAAACGTTGGTCAATGTTATGCATCTTGGATACCACAAACTAAAATGTAAAATTCATACAATACTCGATAAGTTCCCGCTTTTCGAGCATATTAACCAGCAGATAAAGCAGCAATATCTAACAAATTTCCTTAACAAGTGTCCACAATCTATCAACGATGCCACCATCTTGAACTATGAAAATTGACACTATCATTCATCAAAGAAGTGTCAATCGTTTCGCGTATAACATATTTTGCCCTATGAAATAAACGTAGACATTATCAAAAGTCTAGGCAACCCTAACATTACTCAACAAAAAAATTAACCTCTAGGCTCACGTTTCTCAACAGGCTCATCGTCAAGTTATACAGTAATATCTTATCAAAACTCATCATTTCCTCTAACAAATGTGCTAACATACAGCGTATGAATATTCCGCTAACATCCTGGAAAATTCCCTGCTTATCAAAGAATAAGTAAGCTAACAGGTCATATTACAATACTGGAATATGTTCCCTACTTTTCCAAGCATTGATCTGCAACAGGTAAAGACGTATTATCTAACACATTCCCTTAAAAAAGGTGGCCATTTCTAAATCAAGAATCATGCATCTTGACTATGAATTTGACACTATCCTTTCATCAAAGTGTCACTCGTCTCGAGTCCTAACCATATTTGAGCTAATGAATAAAGCAGTAGACATTCATTGCAAATTCTGCGGACAACCTAACATTACTCAAAAAATCTTAAACATAGCTCACGTTTCTACATATAATCGCCAGTTGTAATCTAACAGTATATACTTTCAAAACTATCATTTTCTCGCTTGCTACAATCAGTGTTAATTTTCACACCAGTCTAGTAATGATTTCAACTATAATAACTGTACCTAATCTGTAACGAATAACAGCTTTCATTAACCACGAGTTGTATAAGCACACATTCATCCAAAGAGATAAACCCACTGGGGTGGCAGCCCATTTGAAAGGGTGTTGGAATCCTGGAGGAGGTGGGTTATTCAACCGGCCGAAGGGGTGTAAGGCGCCGGGTTTTACAACCCCTTTCCGAAGGAGGGGTATGGGAGTTCTCGTAGCCTACATTGCGGAGCTGAGATACCTAATATACCCCGAGGTTTTTTACCCCTTCCGAAGGCAGGGGTAATGGTCTTCCAGCCTGCACGGGCTGAAGACCTAAAACCCCGCTTACACCCCTTCTGGGGTGCAATCCCAACTCTCAGGATTCACACCCTTTTCAAAGGGTGCATCCCATTGGGGTTTTTTCTCTTTGGGAGGTGATTAGTGTTGCTTTTAGATACTCTGTTAATAGAAAGCTTGTGTTAATTTTCGTAAAGTTAGGTACGTTATGTTAAACATTACTATACTGTGTGAAATTATTACACTGATTTGTTGAGAATATGAATGAGTTTGTAAGATTATTACACTGTGTTGTTAACTGGGCGATGATATGTTTAGAAACACATGAGGCATGTTTAAGAATTTTGTTTGAGGTAAATGTTAGGTTTGTCCGAGAATTTTGCTAATGTTCTACGCTTATTCATAGCTCAAATGAGTTATACTCGAGACGAGTGACACTTTGATGAAGATAGTGGTCAATTCATAGTTCAAGATGCATGTATCTTTGATAGAATGGCATCTTTTTTTTTTAAGGGAATATTTTTAAACACTTAAATTATAAACTGTTGCAGAATGCTGGAAAGTGGGAACATTTCGAGTATTGTATGACCTGTTTGCTACTTTATATTTTCAGGATGTTTGCGGATTATTCATACGCTAGGTGAAATTAGCACTGATTTGTTAGAGAATGATGAGTTTTTTGTAAGATATTACTAGGCCTAACTGACGATGATGTGTTAGAAACGTGAGCTAGGTTAAGTTTTTTGTTTGAGTAATGTTAGGTTTGCCTAGACTTTTGACTAATGGTCTTACGTTTATTTCATAGGTCAATGTAATGTTATGAGCTCGAAACGATTGACACTTTTTTATGTTAAAGGTAGTGTCAATTCAATAGTTCAAGATGCTGGCATTTTGATAGATTGGTCACTTTTGTTAAGGGATTTTTGTTAGATAATACGGCTTTATCTGCTGCTAATATATGCTCGAAAAGCGGGAACTTATCGAGTATTGTATGATCTAATTATTTACTTTACCTTTTGATAAATAGGAATTTTTAGGATGTTAGCTTGATTATTCATACGCATTGGGTAATGTTAGGTTTGCAATAGACTTTTGCTAATTTCCACGGTTTTAATGAACACATGTTAGCTTTATTGAAGCTAAAAATTTGTTCAGTAAGCATACATCTTTCTCGTGGGCCAGTATGATATAGTAAAACCTTAAGTTAAAAAGTATGATAGGTTACGTTTTGGTTATAGATAGCAATGACTTCAGTTTACTTTACAGGTGTTAGTGTGGAACTTTGGTTAATGTATAACTGTTCTTATTAGTCGCGCTAAGTTTGTGTTTAATGTTTGGTCGTTGTAAAGCATTATTTTTTAGTTCCAATATGATGCTTGATTAGCTTTATTATTAGTGCGAACATTGTAATGTTAACTAATCATTCGCTCAGGTTAGTATATAAAGAACTCATTTTTGTGCTATGTTTTTATCCGAATGATACTACACGAGATGCTCACGGTAAGTTCAAACTAGTGGGTTAATGGTAAAATTAACTATGATATGTTAGAGATATGCTTGTAAAAGGTGTGAATAAGGTTATCGGTCTTGTACGCTGGGGCTCGTAGCTTTCCACCCCAGCTAATTTTGCATATTAATGTTAGTTTTGTTTATTCGTGTGTAAGGTGCTGTTAGAAATTTGTTTATTGTACAGTATTATCTTAGATTCTGGTAACGTCTATTGTTGCTTGTTATTAGCGTGAAGTTTTTCACAATGTTACGTTTAGCATATATTCGTTGGTTGGTATATAAAGAACTTATTTTTTTGTACTATCTTTATGTTGTTTGTTGTTGTTGTGTGTTGTTGTTGTTTGTTTGTATGTTGTTGTTTGTTTGTTGTTGTTGCTGGTTGTTGTTGTTGGTCTTAGCGAGAATATATACCCTTTTGACCTGATATGGTTCGTTTGCGTTGGTATTCTTTGTTTTAAACTTTCTTTTCTTATTTGCTGAAAGAAAGAATCTCATTACCTATAAAGGGTTGTTTACGCGCATACGATTTTCCGTCAGTAGGACTTTTTTTTTCGCTGTGCTGGTACGATGACTTCTCCCCGCATCTCCACGTCTGTTTGTTGATATCTTCACGAAGGAGCTTCGTTATTCCAATGATGTGTCATTTATTTTTAATCGTAAACCAATGGCAGTCGTTACGTTGCTTTTATTTTCTGCCAAAGGGTCAAATAATAGACCTTTATTCGTTTTGTGCTGATGGATTCATCAAAGATTATCGACATCGTTGCTGTATGGGTAGAGGATAAGTGTTTCTTTATCCAAAAGATCAACGCTTAGTGAATTATCTAACTGGGAAGACAACATAAGTGGTTCTATAATAGATAGGACGTTGTGTTCTCGTGTTGTGACAATATTAAAACCCTTTGATGTAACGCAACTACTGGAACCCCATCGATTGTTGGGTGCCTTCTAAACCGTATCATGTAAATTACGGTTTCCAGCGGTTCCGAAACGTCTGGAAATATTTACAGCAAATTGCTTATAAATAAAATGAATTTAAACATAAATCATAACGATGTTAACATACTCGATGACTTAATACATACTAGATCAGGTGTAATCTACGCATTTTTACACGCAAACGATGTGTGTTATACCCATATAATGACGGTAATAACAGAATTATGCTCTCTAATTCAAACTTATCAGCTTGGATGAAGTTGTTGTATACTCTTTCTTCTCTATTGTACTAAGGAATGAGTTCTGTTGATAATCGACAATAATGCAGAAAAATAGGTTTTAGTGTTGCGTGAAGACATTTTATACCTTTACATTGCCTTCAAAGGGTATTGAATCTTTTAGAGAGATAGATAGAAAGACGTACTCAGGCAACTTTGGAATCCTAGTTCCGCTGGATCGTTGAATTATACTATAGTTTTAAAATAACTTATATTTTTTATGTATTCTGATAATTTTGTTTTTAAAATGTGTATTTATATAAAACGTTTTTTTTTTCAATTTGAAAATTCTATGTTATAAAATACGAAACTGTTTTACTTCACTCGTATGTTCGATTTATTGACTACATTGAGGATGATGGCTGTTTATTTTATGTTGTTTTTTCGTCTGTTGTTGTGTTGTGTGTGTGTGTGTGTGTGTGTGTGTGTGTTTTAATAATGTAACTGTCATAGCTTAGCTTTAATGAGAGTAACTTTACTCTGTTGTACTTCTACCCCATTGGTAATTTATTGCTGGTTAGGGTACGGTTTACTGCTAATTTTTTTTTGGTTAATTATCGTACCAGGTTAATGTAAAATTAACAGTGTCATGTTGGAGATATGTTGGATAAAAGCATAAATGGAATGTGTTTTTTGTGAGTCCTTGTTAGTTACTTTACTGAGTGTTAAGTGACGGATCTTCTGTTAACTGTTACTTGTTTATTTCCTTACCTAAGAAGTGATCAGGTTTGTCGGTGGTATATTATATTCTTAGTTCATGTTAAATCACTGTTAGCTTTATTAATAGGAAAACTTGTTACGTTAGCATACTTTCAACCGGTCCTATATGATATTAACACAGGTTTAGTAACATTTTTAGTTTAAATAGTTACCTATTTGTCAGTGTCAATTTAACAATTGTTATGTTGAGATAATGGTTGGGACAAAGTGTGAATAAGTTACGTTTTTGGATGCTATGTTAGGTTACTTTACTGTTGTTTGGTGTGAAACTTTGTTTTAATGTTGGACCGTTTTATTTTTCCTGTTTGAAGATAGAGTTAGTTATTGTCGTCTGTACATTATTTTCTGAGTTCAGAGGATGCTAAGTAAGCTTTATTATGTGAAAACTTTGTTACTAGCAACCTCTCTATCTATTTGGTATAAGACTTGAATTTTATGTTATGTTTTTCCAAAATCATACGAAATGTGAACTTAATCAATAGATCACTAGATCACGATTGGTAGGGAGGGTGTAGTGAGAGGGGGCTGGTGTGTGGCGCTTGATTTTAGTGATTTCTGCTTTAGGGTAGTATTAAAAACGTAAATTTTGTAAGTTATATTATAACATAAAAAGTGTAAGAAAATTTTATTTATTTTATTTATTTATTTATTTATTAATTTTTTTCTTGATGGTTTTGAAACCATTATTTTTGCGAAATCTTACAGATCCAATAACCTATAAAAAGACACAAATATTGTATCATGTACACAAATTGTTTATTACTTGGCACCGCATTTGGCTCAGGACCGTGTGTTCTGTGCCTATCTCCTCAGAACTCCTCTATCTCATCGCTTTCTTCTCTTCGCTCTGCTTTCCCCTTGACCTTCTGCCCTCTCTCTTCTTCTATTCCTTTCTTTTTTCCTACTGTTTTTTTGGTCACATAGTCATGTTCTTCTTCTTCTTATTTTTTCTTCAAAGGGGGGGACCCACCTCGCGGTGGGTGGATCCCATTGGACTTTCTCGAAAACGGAACCTAACTCCGACTAGTTCCCGTCTCCGGAATCCGACTCCGCAACCTTGATCCGGAATTGCCTCGAAATGCCTTTCTCTGAAGTTTTGCAATCTTCTACTCGATCAATTTTTTTGCTTTTAATTTTTATAGGACAGCGCTCCCTCTTACGGGGGGACGCAGAGAGAAGTAATCTCGTCTCCGACGAGATTACGTCATATATAACTCCCATTCAAATTTTAAGCCCGATACGTTTTAAGCCTAACGTGGTATTATCGAAGGCACGATAATTTTGACCTTTGTTGGGACGCTAGGGGGGCAAAACCCTTAGTGGGTGACCTTAACGGTCACAGCATAACTCAGCCAGGGAATTACAGTTTATATCAACTACACAATATCACTAATACATCAAGTGAAATCTTGAAATGACGCGACTACGTTAACTCTAAAACCTTATAGGATAATATATTATGGACCTCATGATCACCGAGTATGCGAAGAAGAAACCTCGGGGGAATCCGAGAGTCCAAGTGCGTAAAAAACGAGTCCTTAATAAGGGATCGTTTTTTTTTTCGACTACAGATTCGATTTTTCCTTCGGAAAATCGAAAATCTTCCGATGTAATAATATAATAATTAATGTGTGTTATCGTGTTTGCGCAACGGTGACGTTCAGGCCTCTGCGCGCTGACGTAATCATGCGTCTACCGACCGAGTTATTGCGTCCCATCCACGCTCACGCCTAAACTCCTCCGTTAGGCTTTAACCTTCAATCTCGGGTTTTGGAAAACCAATTAAGGGTATAAACGAGGGCGTAGTGGCTACGTCGCTCTCGGTGGTGACCCCCCTCTATATACATCCTACAGACCTTTGGAAATTTTCCCACGGATTCCGAGTCGAGCTTCCATACACGTAGATTATATTCAAGGTTTCTTACAGACACCTTAATTAAACGTATTCCTTCAATGGGGAAAAGGGATGGTGGATCCAACTGGTGCGCATCATAAATATATTATATAGTAATCTTAATATAATATTAATATATATATATAATAGATATATAGTGTAATATATATATATAGTATATTATTATATATATATTACTGTATATATATTATATACATATGTATATATATATACTATATAGTATAAAATAAAATATAATAATATGTCTTATAAATATATATCTATGTCGAAAAGACAGGCTCATTACCGCCCCTTCATACTACTAGCGAGAAATTTTGTCGCATCAGTAAAATCTCACCACTCTGTTTCGCTTCAAAGTAGACTGGTCGATGGATCCTGTTCTCCTAAGTTGGCATCTTGTCGTGTGGGGCGTTCAATGTCCGTTAAACCCAAGTGCGTCCTCACAATCATGTACCCCTCTAAAAGACCCCACTAATTTCACTCCTGTTATGCACCTTTCTTCTTCGCCTTTGCCTCACATTTCTTTCATTCCTCCATGGGCAATTATTTACTGACTTCAATCTCACTTTTTTTTTCTTCGGCATTCTCCAGCCAGTCCGGTTCGATTCCGCCAACACACTCACACTATACCATAATAACGCTTTAACCCACCTGAAGTATACAATGCTCATTCTTATCCACATGACCAAACCCTCTCATCGTACTTTCAACTTATTCTCCCCATCATTACTTTCCTCCCGCGTCCTATCTCTTTTCATCAACAATACTAACTCTCTATAACGTTCATCTCCTCTTTTATCAATTCTTTTCTTTTACACTCTCTAACACGGCCCTTAAGGATTGTCCATTTAAATTATTATATGCTGAACACATTGAACTTTAGATCTATACCTCTTATTGCCGACCAGATAGACTCACTACTATACGTTAACACTAGTAACCAACTACACCCTCTCTGAAAAGGACCATGCGCAACTCAAGACTTATGTCTCTTCATATCAACAAGATTTATTGCAACCAGCCACTTACTTCTGCCTTGCCCAACTAGTTTTTCCTTAATATATATATATACTATATATATATAGGGTAATATTAATTGTATAATATATAGTATAGTATAGTAATATATATATATATATGTGTATAGGGTATATATTATATATATATATAATATATATTATAGTATATATTATATTATATTCATATATAAGTAGAGTTAGTTGGGTTATATATCGTATATATTTTATATATATGATATATATTATAATAATATATTTAAACTTGAATTACTATATATTATATAAATATATCATATAATATATATATAATATATATATATATAATATATTTACGTTTTTCTATTTTCTGTCCATTTAGAATATTAAGTGCCGCAGTTGTTCTTTTTATAGTTGAATTCCGGAAGATCTTTTCGGGACTGAAATACATTCAAAATATGCTCGTGTCAGCTCCATGCCAGATGGCTAACAAAAGCAAACAGGGATCTTCGGGGAAGTTTCCAAAAAACTTTCAATCATCTAACATCTTCTGATATATGTGATGATATTTATAAATCGTTGAAATTTTTACGCAACTCAGGGTGACTGATGGAGCTCGTTAAATTTTAGTACCTGGATGGAGCCATACTATAAAACAAACGGTTCTGACAAAGATTCTATGCAGTGGATTATGGAAGCGTATGTACATAAGAAAACGATAATTTAAAATACGTTTTGACTCATGCATGAGAAGATACATCTACTTGTGCTTCTGTATAAGTAAACACCAGAAAAAGAGTCTCAAAATTATAGGTATTCAGCGTATTATTGAAGCAAGAAAGAGATAAGACTACAACGGCAAGAAGATTATTGACTGCTTTTATTATAAACACTAAAACTTTAATGCAGAATGAAATTATTCAAAGACATAGATTGGATTACTTCTTTGAGAAACTTGTTTAACCGAACCAACCTTGGTTTGTAATAAGTTAAAAAAGTGCTTGATCTATTCGTAAATTATAGCAATCTGAGTCCGCTTAAGACCTATTTTGTCTCCAATGCCAAAGCCAGGGAGTAGAACATGCAGTACATATAGTAACACAAGCTTCAGAAGCACGAATTGAATATGAGGAGACACGAGCCATATTTTGAATGTAATTCAGCAGTCCACGAAAAGAATATCCCGGAATTCACTATTGAAGGACAATGGCAATAATATCTTAATCGAAATAGACAATATAAAAAGGTAAACATTCTATAGTAATATTATATATTCATATAAGTATATATTAAATATATATATATAGGTATATATATAAGTATACATGAGTATATATAGTATATATAGTAGTAAGAGTATATATATGGTATATATAGTAAGTACATATATTATATAGTAATTAGAGAATCTGAAGTAGCAGTGGCAGGAAAGGTGGGCCCTGGTGCAATTAGTCGTTGGGTGATATGAAAGGACTTAAGTCTTGAGTTGCGCTAGGTCTTCGGAGGGTTGTGTTGTTAACTAGTGTTAACGGTAATAAGTGAGTGAGCACTAGGGTCCTGGGAATCAGAGGTATAGTCTCTAAAGTATCAATGGGTTCAGGCTTTGGCACAATCTTAAAAGGCGCTGTTGTAAGAGGGTGCTTAGAACGACATTGAATAAAATGAGGAATAGAAACGCGTAGTCTGAGAGCTATGTTTGGTGTGAAGAGAGGGGAAAATGATAGAAAGGCAAGTCCGAAGTACGATGGAAGATGGGGTTTGGTCATTGTGTGGGAATATGAGATGGATGATAACTCGTTGGTGTGTTAAGCGTATGTAGTAGTGGTGAGTTGTGTTGGGAACCGAAGTGGATCGACTGGGAGACGAAGAAAAAAGTGGATTGAGATCAGTAAAGTAATGACCGAGGAGAGAAATGTAAAAGTCATGGTTAAGAGGAAGAGAGTAAGGTTGCTTTTTCAGTTATATACAAAGGAAGATAAGGAAAATAAAGATAGGGATATTTTTTTTTATATGTGTGGTGTGGGTGTTTTTTTTTTAATTAGTTTGTTTTAGAAATGTGAATTCTCTATAGAGAGCTAAAAGTGGATTTATCACAATTTTTTTTATTCTGAAAAATGTATTTGTATTAAAAAGTTTTGTGTGATCCATGTGTTGATAGAGTGTTATTATGGGTTTGAGAAATTTTTTTTTTTTTTCATGATATCATTATTGTTTTTTAATGTTTTAAATTTCTTCTTTCGTCAACTCAATTCTTTTGATAATATGTGTGGGCGTGTTATATTTTGTATACTGTAGCTTTTTCTTTTTTTTCTTTTTGTTTTACTGCTTATATAATTCAGAATGATACATCAATAAGAACAGATAGTATATATAATATATATATCCTATATATATCAATTTATTTTACTTAAATTATATATAATATATATCAAGCAATATTAATTATATAGTATTTATAATTTAGTGTGGGCTCAGGGTTGAATATCCACTTTGGGATGTTAGAACTGTGATATATGTAATATAATACCATATACGATAATGGGTACTTCATAATATGATAAGGTCTATATATATCCCTATGAAGTTTTCATGTATCTCAGGTCATAATAATCTTATACTTATTCATGATTTGGGTAGTTACAGAATGACTTCTCATAATTTATATGATAGTAGCTGAATTGATGTAGATGCGTGCTCCAGTTAACTCCAAATTTTATTGGGGGATGTACCTCCACCCTTTTTCGGATATGAAGGACATAGTTATAGGTCTGATTATATGAGCTTGGGGATGTTAATTAATCTACTGATACATGAGAGGTTCATACGATCGACTTCTCTGAAATCCGTGGTGTATTCCAAAATATTTTTCTAGTCATATTGTAGGGGTCGGGTACGGATGTGGAGTCCCAATCGAGCAGGGGGGTTACCCCCGAAGACGTTTGGGAGAACCGCGGGGACCGGCCTTCGTTTCATTATACCCTTATCTTGGCTTTCCAAACCGAGATTACCAGTATTTCATAGCCCTAACATGGAAGAGTTCGAGCTTGAGCCGCCTTGAAAAATGGCGGTGCTCACTCACTATCTCAGTCTGGGAGATCTCGGTAGTAGATTCTATTTCGCCAATATTTATGACTATATGTGGGGTGAGTCCGCGCGAGCGCGACCGTGCGCATACACTACACATCGTCTGGTGATTCTTGTGGAGCATATTCACCACACTAGGTCATAGTTACTCTCGATATTCCGTTCTATAAGAGGATAGGCAAAACCTCGTCAAGAAAGGTGTATTACTGAGTAGTTACGTACGTATAATAAAAGACTGTATTTCCCTGTTGATGGTGTTGTGGGGCTGGTTTTTCTCTCGAATTTGGTATCAACGCGAAACTCTTTGTTACTTTCAGACTCTCCCCGCCCGAGGGTTTCTTCTTCGCATACGGCTTCTGAGTCGCCGACTAGATCTTAACATCATTCTATAAAGGAGTTGACTATAGAGTCTACTCAGAAAATAGCCTGTCGTAGTTATTCATACAAATTCTTTTGAGATTCATGGTATAAGATAATAATTCTCATGAGTTTTGAGTTATTGTGTGTGTGATAAACTGATTCCTGGCGAGTTTTTTTGGTGACCTACGGTCACCCCTAAGGGGGTGGTGCCCTAGCGCCAAGGTCAAATTCGTTCTGAAACACGTTAGGCTTTAAAATAACAATAATTATTGGGATATAATTTTGTTCAGACTGTTTTCAGTATTACCGTTATATGATGACGTATCTCGCTCCGGGTGAGACGCAAGCACTCTCGTTTATCGATAAGCAGATCCGCACAAAGATGGGATTTGAGTGAAGGGGAAGCCGGCTGGCCTCAACTCATAGTATATCAGGCTTATATTACTTAAACACATGATAGTAGCAATGACATGATAACTTTCAGCATGTAGTTAAGAGGTGGGAGTTCGGGGCATTTTCTCGGAGTTGGAGTCGGCTTGCAGGAGAACACGGTGTGTCCGAGAGATTTTCGGGTTCGGGCATTTTTTCGTTAGAGTCCATGAGAATCACTAAACCGGAGGTGGGTCCCCCTTGAAAACAAAAAAGACACGCACAGACAAGTGCACGTGGAATGCACAAAACAGAGGAGAAGAACAGGAACCTTAAGAATGAGAGACAAGAACATAAAGGGAAGATATGGATGGAGTGGGGAATAGAATTTGTTCAGGGGTTTTAAGCGATAACAGAAGAATGAGGAAGGAGGAGTTCTGAGGTAAGATATAGTTTAAGTGTTTAAGCGAGTGGGATCCTTAGCGCGCGCAGACCTCAGCGATCGCTGGCATGAACTCTGCGTATCAAATCCTAAATTTTTATCATGGTAACCTATGATGTATATGAAGTATGTTGAAATTGTTTTAAGTTGTTCATGTCTTTTTATGAAATAATAAGCTTTCATCATAAAATTATATGCTCAAATCGAAGCTATACAGAATATAAACATTTATAAAAATAAATAAAATCTAATAACAATTAGAAGTAAAATTTTTACTCGTTTTCTGTTTATGAAATTTAACTCTTATGATTGTTTTTATACATAACCCTATAAGTACAGTGAATACTGGTTGCTTGGGGAAAGCATAGGCCGATATAAGTTTTTCATAAAGTATTTCCTTGACAATGGGGAAACTTGTCCTTTTTCATATGAGAGGCTCCAAAATCGATAGCCTCTTTTATTCACAGTTTTATCCATCCATTCTCTGAATTAAGAAATAAAACTTTGATTTTCTTTAAATTTTTCTTTCTTTTTTTTTGGCAAAAAGGAATAGAAAATTGCAAAAGATTAATTTTATTCAAATAGTTAATATGGTACAGCAGTAAAAGAGCTATTTCTTTGAGTGGTGGCAAATATACTAAGAAAACTAAATAATAAAAATAGTGGGAAATTCTTCCTTTGTTTGAATTTAAAAGTTCAAATTTCGATATTTATTTTGATACACTGATACCCAATTAGAAATTAAATTAATTGGACAATGTAAAGCTATTAACATAGCATCCAAAAACGTACACTTAATTCAATTAATAACACTTTTAGAAAAGTATATTCTGTACAGATTAAAAATGTTAATATTACAATTGAGACATTAAAGCATTATTATTTAATAACTAAAATATATAAATAACATTATATAAATTCAAAAATAAATGTGAATATAAACATAAATTACATAATATTTTTATAAGAGCGAAAGTATGCCTACGTAACAAAGTTTTCCCTATTAAATAAAAAGCTAACATGATGTAACATGCACTAAGAAAATAATATAGGACCACACTCACTCATATTATGTAGGACTAAAAGTGGTAACACTATCTAAGATAGCAATAACCAGTAAAAGTAACTAACAAGATCACAAAAAAAACAATTCCCATTCATACTTTATCAAACATACCTCCAACATGACAATGTTAATTTTACATTAATTAGTAAATTAATTACAACAAAATTTAGCATAACCGTACCTAACAGCATAATACCTAATGGGTTAAATGATACACAAATAATCAAGAAGTATAATGATTACAAATTTATTGTTCTTAAGTGGCATCAAGCCAGAATTGAACGGTCGCTCTAAGAACTGGGCCCCCGCGGTCTGGGACGAGACTGCGTTTCTGAGTTGGAACACCATTGGAGCGCGACGGAACGCAACACCACTTTGAGCAGATCGCGTCGTACCACTGGCTATGAAACAGATAATAAATTCAAGGGCATGGGAATGAATGCATTCCTGGCATGCCAAACTCGCCCATGGGGAAGACGACGCTGGATGAGGAGATGTAGAAGGTAACGAAGGAGACAAAAAGAATATTAAAACACACTTCAAGAAGGGGCGTTACTAAAACCATGTGATTCAGTGAAAGTCAGACTCATCTAACTTCAACCTTCTTCAGAAAAAATTATAAATTTAATCTATTCGCGCAAAACTAAATGAGATAACAATCGGAACTGGTAGGGACTCTACGTAAGAGACCGCACAGCGTTACTTGTCAGGTCTAATGTTCATCGAAATGCAGATTATCGGATATCATCACGCTTCGATCTCCAACTTACTCATTATGAAAAAGGCTCATGACATCAACCACAGCTGAATTACCACTAGAAAACTTATAATATACTAAAATATAAGTTTTATTTGTAATATACTTATTCTATTCATCTTATCAGCGAACATAGGATTCAAGTTCTGGCCAGTCACGGGCGGTAAGCGGCAATATCGTCCTACGTGATTATCCTCAGCTTACACTACGGATGTCCGCTTATACCCTTGGACGTTGATTTTAGTAAGTATAAATTAACATGTTCCTTTATATCAGCGAACTTGGAAAAACTTAAAAACCCATATTTCGGGTCATCTGGTCGAAGCTTTATACCAACAGTACTTATATAGACTCTCATCCAAGTTTTTCAGATCCCTCTTTATCTTTATTATTTACATTTATGGAAAGAGAAGCATGTTCCGTAAAGGATCAAAACTGCGTCCGGATTCATACTCATACTGTTTCGATCGTTAGAAATGTTGACAATGCATTAATTCTTGTCGGGCTTATTTCTTTATACTCATATGGCGTGCACTATCATATATAATGTGTTGAAGAGGTTACATCTTCTCATATACATGTTGTCCGATCTTATCTGTGTGTGAGGGAAATTTACTTTTGTTTAACATGCGGTGCCATGATATATTTATCACGACCGTGGATTCTTTCCTTAATATTAAGAGTGAGTTGCGGATAATCTATTATCTTTGTGGGCAATTTTAACACAATAAAGTCATTCCGAGTTTATATTCTTATATAAATAACAGTGCCGGGTGTTAGAGCGCATACTGCGAATATCTTGGTGGTTAATATATCTCTTTCATATTATTTTATGATGTGCAACTATTTATCCGCTATGAGGAGTTATTTTTCTGGTGCCTTATAGAGTGCCATCTATTTATATCTGTGGGGATTAATGCTTTTCTGTACCATAGAGTGCCAATCTGAGTATTTTTGAGGGCTATAATTACTTCATTATAATAATGTATGTGCTCAACTATAGTCTTGGGTTATTACGTTTCTTCTTTATATACGGAGAGTGCCAATCTCGTCATCTGGGGGTTAATCTTACACCTTTAGAGTGCATCTATATTCTTGCCGCGAATTTTTCTTCGTTTCATATACGACCCGTGCCATCTATATCTTGGGGTTATTCTTCTGTACTATAAGGGTGCCATCTATATTTTGGTTATTCTTCTTCTTATATAGAGTGCCATCTATATCTTGGGCTATTCTTTTGTACAGAGTGCCATCTATATCTTGGTGGTTATTCTTCTTCTTATATAGAGTGCCACCTATATCTTGGGCACTGGGAGAAATGACGGTCATTGAAGAGTATAACCTCATCAAAGGGCGATGCTTAAATATTTACCTAAAACAAAAGTAAAATACATTCGTCTACGAAGGGGATAGATAGATAGATGAGGAAAACAAAAATGATTATGCCCTTAATTAGTTACACCTTGATTTTTCACACAGGTAAGACAACTACCTCCTCTTGGCTCATAGTTCAGTATAGTTGTCGAAATATTAAATAGCTCTTCTTTAGTTCTTCTACTCGTCACTCCATTTTATTTCTATAATCTAAAGCGTGCCATAGGGCATAGGCGAAAGGAAATTGTTTTGAAGTTCAGCTGAAGAAATCACAATTTATACTTCTAAGTTCAGCTGAAGAAATCACATAAGAAAAGAAATTAAACAATAAGTGTTCAATTTGAAATCCCAATCCAATAGGTTTAAGAGGTTTTACCAAAGAAAAAGACAAACACTGAATAAATAAAAAGTTGATCTATCATGGTTACGTGGACACACTTTTTTTGGCTCCCGAAGATGACAATCAACGAGAATCGTTAACGACTGCCATTTAGGACTGGATTTACCTGATATAAACAATACAAATAAAAGAAACAATAGCGCAGACAACACACAGTGGCCACTTAAGTCCTTCTCGGAGTCTATCAGATATGGGTAAAATCGAATAGAATCAAAGATATACAACCAAATACTGACACTCATTGATTGTAAAGTTAGGCGCTGTCTAAAGTGCCAGACTCAACAGACAGTCAGTCGGCCTGCGAAGAGCGAATCGCGCGGCAAGAAGATGTAAAATAAACGAAATAAAAAGAATAAAAAAAAAAAAAAAAAAAAACGACGCAACACAAACTATAAGTAACAAAGTGCTTGCAAAATACATCCTTCTATTACAACGTTGGCTTTAATAACTTTAATTAATATGGATCAAAATATTTAACGGCATCTCGTATCCGCGACATAAAAAAAAAAAACTGGTTTAAAGAGAGAGCAGGAGAGAAGAGAGTACGAGAGAGAGAGACAGTGCGCCTAAACGAGAACGCAGATATAGAGGATAAAGAGGACGAAGGAATATCGTGAGAGAGAGAGAGAGATACGAGATGATGAGACGTAAGAGAGAGATTTGATCGACGAAGCTAGTAGTGACAAAACGAGCAAGATATTTTCAAGGAAAGAACCAGAAAGGTACATCTCATGAAATTCACCATAACGAGCACGAAAAAGGGAATATCCAAGCGTGGTAATAACATGATAAACTATATACAAAGGGTTATAATATATAATTACTTCTATCCTATAGCTGTCAACAACAACAACTAAGCTTAATACAAACCAACCTAACAACTAAACACAACACTACACAATATACAAAACAACAAACTAAACAACTAAACATAATACTATATAATATACAACAACATATATAACCCAATACAAAATTTATATAGTTACAATAATATATAAGTTTTCTACTTTCCTATTATATTATCCAATATATAACGCTATAACGATTATATATATGTACTATACATATAGTATAACTACAGATTTTATGAATATGATCTTACACACTATAGACCTTAGGAATAAGATAATATAAACTACAGAACTTAAAAGATAATATTAATAATTTACTAATAATATAATAATATTCATTAATATAATACATACTCAACCTATATACATACTTATACGAATTAAACAACTATACTACACATTTAAATCAAAAGTATATTTATCATACTATTTTAATATAAAACAGCATAATGATATAATAGTTTATTAATACGACCCCAGCTTATAGTTAACTCAAATGAATAACGTAATTATAATATACATACTCTTATATATATATATTTACACCTTATATTATTATTTCAGCCTATTTACAACTCATTAAGTCTAACTTAATTTTTAGATACCATATTATAATATATATTTACCTAACTTAAATTATTGTAATCTTATATTAAGTTGTTGTTGGCTTTCAAAATATTACTGTATTTTTTCTTAAAAGTTCAATTTAAACATAGCACAATCTAATGTAAGTAAATTTTTATTCATTCTACTTACATAAAATGAAATATTGTTTTGCCAGAATCATATTTATTCTGGAATATAAATATATAGGTTTATATTACATAAATATAATGTATTTTATCTCAACACATATAATAATATAAACTCATTTGGCTTCATATGAACTTATATATAAGAAAACATATATTATGTATTTTACATAAACAAGAAAGAGTTCTTTTATTGAAATGTCACTGAACTATTACGCCAGAACAGATATCTGTAACACATTAATAATATAAAAAATAATAAAAAACAAATTAGGTAGTTATATATATCCAACACTATTTAATAACACCTGTTAAGTTACTAATATATATATACTAAGGCCATTGGAACATAATACAATAAAACGTAACCTTATTAATACATCTTATCATACTTTTTAATAAGATTCTATAATATATTACTTATTATATAGGCTTACCATCACGGAAGATATATAGATTTTATACAGGTAAACTATAAAGGTTTTATTTAAGCTATACTTATAACCAATTAAATAAGTCATAATATGGTAAGATAACTACTGGAAATACATAATGCTATAATAATAATATTGTTTAACAATATATTATGTCAATATACTTATCATGACATATCACCTTCCAATGCAATTAGTAAATATTATATATATAATTACATGATACTAACATTCATCTAATAAATTTATACCTCATATAACATTATTAATATTACTAAAGTAGTAATAATGTTAAGCTATACAATGTCATTATAACTAAATTACTCTAGACTCTATAAGTATATATTATATTCCCAGGCTTTTTTGGCTAATATTATAGCATGACAGAATATAAATCTATAAAATTATCATAAACATATAAAAGAAATGGTAATATCAGTGCCATAAATATCTTCTATATAATAACAATCATTAATACTGTCACTAATATATCTATAATAAATCAACTAACCTATTGAAAGCCATTATGATATGACATGACAATGAAAAGCTCACTAGTTACACTTTGAGTAAATTCTATATCTCACGAGGTATTCAAATACGTGTATCATATCTCTTTCGTAGCAACAATAATCCAAAGAAGTATTATTTTAAACCATAGTAACCTGCTATTATAGATATGGGAGACAAACACTTTACTCACTTAAATGATGAAATAATAAATCCGATATAGTACTAATTTATATATCATATATAAATACGTCTAAGGTAGTACATAATAATATACTCTAATCATTACTTCATAACAGAATATAACTTAAATCACACAGGTATCACGTTTATTTATATCATTATAAACACATCTAATACAGATTCAAATAAGTTGGCACATGTAATAAATTAATAATAATGATTATATTATACACTATTCTCAATTAATTTTTACATATACATTCATATATATATATATAATAAGGTATCAGTGTTAACATTATTATTGAATAGAAATGGAAATGTATGCATGCTTTCATTATAGTTTAAACAACTTATTTCCGCAAGTTACTTGCAGCACAAGTGTATTAGCATTTAATGAAAAGGAAGATGAGAAGAATAAGAAAAGTTAGAGTAAGAGCGGAACGTTTGTAAAAAAGTCATGAGGTCAAGGTGTAAGAACATTAAGTTACAATACGTTCAGATAAGTGAAGAAGTATTACCCCAAGATAACTAAGTTAGCTCTATTTACATCACCGAGTTTGTCAAGGTAATAACTTCCATCGTGGAGCCCTATCCGTATTCGCTCAGTGGAATGTTGATAAAAGGACGAGTAATAAAGAAACAAAAAGTGCATGAGAACTGGCACATAAAATGTATTATCCCTTAAGGCATTTTTACTACTAGATACTACGTTCCTAACACTAAAAAAAATCTATAGTTCTTATAATACTCGCAAATATAAAATTAATCACTTTAAACTCCATTTACACAAATATAATTATTTTGAACTATATTTTTATATATCTTTTTTTTTACACTTATCAATGAATGCTGTCCTAAGCTCCATAAGATTCGTAGCTTATCCGTACGCTATAAAAGTCTCTCATTTTATATCAATAGGATAAAGTCAGACAGCGATATACCGAGCGGTTATAAAAAAAGAAATACTTTGGGTATAAGCGAGACAGTTGCTTTTTATGGACCCAAGAACGGTTTGAAAATTTGATTATGTCTCGAAGGCAGCTCATCATTCAGACCTGACAAATGCACAATCCATTCTAAGTACAACTCATAGGGAACAATTGATGCAAAACCATATTATACACAATAATTACAGACGTTACGAATAGATGATTTTTTTACATATGACAATTTCCCACTCAGCTCAAGAAAAAAAAATATATCTTCCGAGCCAAAGAAGTTTTTCTAGTGAAACTTAATTCAAGCCTATAAGCGTCATATCTTAACATAGGAACTCTTGACTACATTTTATACATTTCTAGCACATTCCGCAATAATACTGTAAGGTCGAGTTACATTAAAGCTATAGACGTTCTTATTACAGTTCTCCAGTCATAGCTCGGAGTTTCAAACGGTTGATTTCTTGTATAACAAAATAAACCTGATACTTCCGCAAGATGGCTTACCGTTAAAACGTTTACGGACCAATAAACCACAGACCTTTTTCACAGTAGATGTTGTAGTGTACACATAAGGCAGTTACTTTTAAACACCGCTAAAAGCCCAAAAGAGTACACTATCACACATTATCATCATTCCTAATAAGAATCAACGTCTGGCACAATCCATCATCAATGCAAGAACAAACACACTACACGATATGGGGGATGCACCCCCATTGAAGGGTGTGAAATCATGAAAAGAACCATGGTGCAGTGTACTATCAAAATTTCCACACAAGCAGTAGGAGCTCGTTTTAGGTCGCGAGGTTTTTAGGTCTACAGCTCTCAGACAAGGGCTAGACAACGAAATTCTTCAAAAACACTACCCACTCTTCTTCTCCTCGTTGTATGTGTGGTTAAGGAACGAGCGAGAGATATATTAAGGGATTCTCACGCCGGCAGGGCCTTGAAGGAAACACATGTTACAATCTACATGACCTCACTGGTTTTTTCTTTGACCGGCAAGGCTATTATATCCCGCAGTGATACCACCACTTCACACTAGTCCATGACGGAGCATGATCCCACTCCTCAGGCATTCAAACAGCCTTGCTCTAATTGCTGATGTATGACACAATACCAGATATTCGGGAGGGTATATACTCTTGAAGATGTGATTGATATGTTTATTACTTTATAGATTCATCCTCATTGTGATTAAATAGAAAGTACTGTTTATTCGTTAAAGTTAAGGTTTTACGTTTATAGATTATATATTATTTATTACTACTAATAATGTAAATTAGGGTGATAAATTAATACACTGATTTTAGTAGTGAAAGTACAATAAAATGATATGAGTTTTGTAAGTTATATTATTAAACTGTGTTAACTGGTTAACGATGGAAATATATGTTTGAAACGTCTGAGGCTTATGTTAAAGTATTATTTTGTTGAGTAATGTAAGGTTTTGATCCGAGAATTTTCGCTAATGACCTACGCTTTATTCATTAGCTCATAGATTTGATTTGTTTATACTCCGAGACGATTGTGACACCTTTAATTGAAATGAAGATTATAAGTTAGGTCAAATTATCCAATATGTTACAAGATGTACTCAATGTATATTAATTTGAATGAAAATGTGGATTTTTGTTTAATGGGTATATTTATTGTTTAATAAATACTAATTTACCTGTTGCAGAAATGCTGGAAAACTTAGTGGGATCTATTTCGAGTATTAGATATAAAAAGGAATGTTTTGGGCTTTTACTTTTTTTATTTTTTCATAGGTTGGAATAGAGTTATTTTATGCTTGTACGAATTAAAAAAAAAAATGGTTTCAGGTACTGTTAGCGGATTATTGCATACGCTAGGTATTTGCATAGCAAAACAAAATATTGACTCGGAAATAGAATGTATATTGAAATTGAGTATGGTAATTTTGTAATTAGAATATTCTCTAATAGCTACAATTTGGTGTTTATAAAATCATGACAGACCTAGAATTTTTTTAGAAGTGCATCTTTATAATGACAAATACAAATGAATATATTGAGCATCTATAAATAATAGGAATTAAAGTTAATATATTATATTTAATTTGTATGAGTCAAATATATAGTTAAGTGTTTGCAAAACATCTAAGAGCGAAAATTTGAACCGTTATTTCTTTTAATCGTATATTTAAAAATTTGGGTGCATTACATCAGAGAATTATATCTATTAATTATTTAGAAGGTATGGTAGTTGAATATAGTATAAGTCTCCGAAAGATATCAGGTATCGCAAAGTTGAACATACTATACTTGTATGAAGGTATTTGGAATTAAAAACTTTATCATACATTATAGTCATTCATAAAGATGGTTGGAATCTATTGATAGATATGGTCTACCTTTGTATTTTATAAGGGAAATATCTTTTATCGTGGTTTAAGATAAATTTAAGGCTTTTATCTGACTAGCTATAATTATATGCTCAGATTATAAAGAGTTCGGTAGAAACCTTTATCGTAAAGTTAATTTGTTAATGAACTTCATATGTTATTAAGCTAAACTTATTTATACTTTATATTGATTTAAAAGTTATTATTAAGGTAGAATCTTATATTTAACATAGTTATGGGATAATTGGTATTAAAAGCTATAATCGCATTTTTCTTAGTCTCACTATTCCATCAAAATGCAAAATTTAAGCGAAGTATGTTTTCACGCTGATATTAATATTGCAATTGTAATTAATATCTTAGTTTCGTATATAGTTAATGACATCGTTATAATAGCTTATTTTATGATCACTAATAATACATTATTTATCTTGTTATATTTCGCGTAAGTCATATATATTTAGCATATTCGTGGGAACACATGAAATAAATTTTATAAAATGATACTTATAAATAGATATTAGAATTTAGGTATTCGATATATTTATGATATATCTACTCAAATAGTACAGTTTAATCTACTATTATATTTTAATACAGGTTAGTTAGTGTGGATACATTTGTTAATTGATATTTAATAATACTGTATTTATATATAATTTTGCGTATAATAGTATTGATTAAGTTAAGTTATAATATATTATTTCTGAGTATGTCGCTTATGTCTTAATACATTATATTATCTTAAGTTTCATACTTGTTATTAGTACTTAATGTATCTATTTTAAGCTTTATTAATACTTGTGGAATTAACTATTGTATATGTTTAAATCACTATATATAAATACTATATATTAAAATTATGTTTGGAGGTATATAATAATAAAGAACTCATTTTTGTGCATGGTTTATATCCGAAATTGATATAGACTCAAGATTACTACGTAGTATCTAAATTATCAAATTTAATAGATGTTTTTAATGTAAAATTAACTAGTTTTTTTAATAGAGATATGCTTGAATAAAGTGTGAATAGGTTACTGTCTTGTTTACCGCTTAGGGCTAGATACACTATTATTTACACTTACGACTTTGATTAAGTTTATGGGTAACTTCTGGTTAATGTATATCTAGATTTGTTTTATATTCGTAGTGTAAGGTGTGGTATTAGATTTTTGTTATGTACAGTATACTTAAATCTATGTACGTTTATTTATCCACGTACTTTATTAGCGTGAAAAAGCAATGTTATAACGTTATCTAGCAATGATATATTCGTTGGTTGGTATATAATGAGAATACTTTTAATATTTTTGTACTATGTTATTGTTTGTTGTTGTTGCTTGTTGTGTTGTTGTTGTGTGTTGTAATGTGCAGGTGTGCTCAGGCAGCCTCTGGATAGTGGAATTTGTAACTCAGTTGTTGTTGTTGTTGCTAGTTTATGTAGTTTGTTGTTGTCTAGCGAGAATAATATACCCTTTTGAACTGAATATGGTTCGTTTGTGCGTTGTATTCTTGTTTACTTAGTATCAGATTTTTCTGAATGAAAGAATTCTCCATTACCTAATAAGGGCTCTCAGATTTACAGCACTACGATTTCGTCAGTAGGAACATTTTTATCACGCCACGTGACACATCAGCACACACAGTACGCAGCTGCACCCACTACAGCATTCCACCCCCACAACGACTTGGGAACAGGATACATTTCCATATTGTCTATAGAGGTGGTGTGATATCTTGGACCCATATAAGTTGAATGTACTTACGTTAGATTTACCCAAATGAATTATGTGTCATTTTTAATAAATTAATTCGTATAAACCAAATATGGCAGTCTAGTATTACGTTGCTTGTATTTATCTGATTTATTAATTACTCATTAACAGCAGGTCATTAAAATTAATATTGAGGAGCACCACTATTGACTAGATCTAAAAACATTTTTTGAAGACTCAAAAGATTTATTATTATAATTAGATCATCGTTTTAGCTGTATGGGCTAGAGGATTAAGTGTTTCTTATATCCGTAAAAAGTTATTAATACACGCTTAAGCTGAAATTTATTAAATATGGGAATGAATATCAACAATATAGAGGTGGTTTTCAGGCTCATTTTATTTTCTGAGATTATCACGTCTAATGAAACGATGGTTTTTCGTGTTCTCGTTAATAACCGTATTAATTGTTGACAGACTTACTTAAAAACCATAGATCGTAGGGTAAAAGGAAACACATTGCCTGGAACTACTGATGAGACCTCGAGTTCCGATATGTTGGCTGACCTTCTACCCTGGAGTACATGTATAGGTTTCACACTGAATAATCAGAAAAAAAATATAACGTAAAAAAACTATCACTATAGTAAAAATAATTTCCCGCAAAATTTTAATAGCCTCATTATTTTTAAGCTATTATTATCACATGTTTAATATAAACAATTCGCTATTCCATACATTGAAACACAGTATGAAGTATAAAGACATTAAATTCTAATTAAAAAACATTTTTATTGTTAATAATTTATAGTAAATCATTGATAGAAGGCCTATCCTTAGAGCCTTTTATTGGGTTTTCTCTCGATAAGAAAATAAATTAGACATTCTACTTAATTTTGCTTTTTTTTTTTTACTAAAGAAATACCCCCAAGGGTATAACCGCACCGATGGCAGGAGTCGGGGGTCTCTCGGCCTTTTGGGAACGACAGGGTAGGACTACATTCCCCCCTCCGGGGAGGGGTCTGCCGGACCCCGCTCTTTGGATTTGGTATTTGGGTGTCGCGGCTGTTCCTCCGCCCCTCCCCTACGGGTATGGAAAACGTCCCCTACTTTCCCCCGTCGGCTCGACCCCCAGTGTGCCGTATAAACAAAATTTAATAGAAACTCCTTATTTATAATTTTTAAATTTCGAGAACCAAAATAAAAGGCTCTAAATAGCCCTCTAATAATTATACTATATATTATTAACAATATTTTTTTTATTATTATTATTATATTAATTTTTTACATTATCTTTAATCTAAATTTTTACGAGGATTCCAAATGTATTCCTTTTTCGCTGTAAGGTATTGTAGTTTTTGAGATATATTTTTTTTTTTTTTTTTTTTTTTTTTTTTTTTTTTTGTTTTTTTTTTTTTTTTTTTTTTTTTTTTTTTTTTTTAATAATTTCCATAAGAAAGACCTTTGGACGAGCATTCCAGCAATGTATTTTCCGTTTTATTTACTGTAGCATTAATAGTTTCTTTAAGATACATATGAGGATAATCGCAAAGGAGCTTGGCCAATATATTCATATATTACTATATATATTTATATAAATATATATATATATAATAATAATATTATATTATATAATTTATTATATTTATCTATATATATCATATATATATATTATATATAATTATTATAATTATATATGAGCGTCGGATGACAAACAGAGAGTGGGTCAGACCTCTCCCCCCCCCCCTTTCACCCTGCCGCAAACTTTACATTAAACAAACAAAATTTTTGATCGTCACTTGTACAGCCTTGAAAATACAATATTACAAGCCATTTCATCTTCCAAGCCGCTACGCCCTTCAACATCAAAATGATTTAAAAAACTAAGCCAGCCTAAATTATATACAATTGTCCCAACAAAGCCAGCAACACCGTAATGTCATTGTGTACAAATCCTGTGTACGCGCGGTGATATGTGTATCTATTATTATATATGTTTGCAAGTGAACTTTTCGGCAAACAATGATGAACAATAGGCTCTTAACGGCTTATACAAAAAATAATAAACAAAATAAACACACACACGAGAGAGAGAGAGAGAGAGAGAAGAGAGAGAGAGAGAGAAGAGGGAGAGAAGAGAAGAGAGAGAGAGGAGAGAGAGGAGAGAGAGAGAGAGAGAGAGAGAGATGTGTTCGTGTGTGTGTTTGCATGTGCTAAGAGAAAAGGAATTTCGATTGGGTTTTAAAATTTAAATATATTGTTAAATAAGCAGACCCTAAAATGCATACCCTCGTATTTCTTTATCAAGTATAAATCTAATTAATAATCAAAATCGTTACGTCATATATAATATAAAAATATATATATATATATAATATATATATATAATTATATAATATCGGTATATTTATATATAGTACTCGATTGCACCTACAAAGTGTAATAATTCGCCTATTATATTATATTATATATTATAATTTCTAGTATATAATTATATAAGTATATATATATATATATATATATATATATATATATATATAATATTATTATATTATATTTAATATTATATATAATTATATATATATTTTTTATATAATTATATATATATAACCCCTCTTGGTTATAATATATATATATATATATAATATATTCTATATTATATATATATATATAATATATATATATATAATATATAATATATCTATATATATAATATATATATATATATATTATAATATTTATAATATAATCTAGTATATATATATATAATATATATATATATTATATAATATATATATTATATAATATATTCCTCTCCGACCCCCTTTACGTGTCACTGGGGAACTGGGGATTTCAACGCTATAAAAGTAAGACTAGCCGTCACTCACGTTTAACCATAATTAAAAAAAAATAATAATTGAAAGAAACCACAAAAAAGTTCCCTCCCTTTTCTTTCCCCTTTTAGACATACGCTGTCTGGACCCTCACTCAACACACTCAGATATGAACGGTGATAACGGGAATTGAAGCCACAAAACCGCATTTCATTGAAGCAAGCAAATAATCATCACTCAGCAGGCCTACTAAGAATGAAGTGTTCTCCCTTTTAATCTCACCATGAACCACTGTGAGCTTAAATAATAAAAAAAATACACATACATACAGGCTAAGAATGGTAGAGACAAAAATTCTTCCTTTTTTTCAGAGACCTTATTAGGACAAAAAAAGTCTATGACAAGACGTTACATTACCTAAACTGATATCAACCATTTAAAAAATTTAAATGTCTGCTTTCTATACGTTTGCCGACTGTCATTTTATCCCAACAAACAAAACGTCATATATCCTCAACTCCATGAAACGGGACTTGTCAACCAAACATGAACCGAGAAACAATTGTATCATTTTGCCTACAGTCCTAGACTAGTTGTGTTGTTCATTTGTTTTAGCCTTGGTAAGGGAAAAGTCACAAAAGTTTGACAAAGTTACGGTCAAAAATGCTAAAGTTACAAAGCAATTTCTCAAGATACACCTTTTTTATATCCTTTACCCATTATTCTCATGAGATTAGAAAACTTGTATAAACATAAAAATGTGGTGAAAAAACATCTAAATAAAAACATCTAAATAAAAACATCTTAATAAAAACATCTTAATAAAAACCATCTTAACAAAAAACACTTCATAAAATCATGACTAACAAAATTAACAAAGTTGACCTCGACAATTTAATAAAAAAAATATATAATCACATTCCGTTTTTAAATTAAAATTTCATGTTTAAGTCTGTTTTTAAAAACAAAAGTATAAACATACGCACACACTAGGCAATTTCTTTAAATCTTGAATAAAAAAAAATCTTTTTGTATTGTTTCAAATTTTCCATGTCTAGACTTGCTAGAAAAAAAAATTTCTCAACTTCAATTTTAACAATTTCATTTACATTTCGGAATTTCTTTTTTTTTTTTAAAGAATTTAAATAAAATATAAATGACTATTAATAAATAAAGCTAATAAACATGCAAAAAAAAATTGAAATAAAGCGAAATTAAAAATACTACTACTAATAATAAAATTAATAGAGATTATAAAAAATAATAATAATAATCATAATCATAATAATAATAATAATAATAATAATAATAATAATAATAAATATTAAAAAAAATAAAAATATAAATAATAAAATATACAAATGTAATAATAATAATAGTAATAATAACAATAACAATAACAATAACAATAACAATAACAATAATAATAATAATAATAATAATAATAATAATAATAATAATAATAATAATAATAATAATAATAATATTTTTTTTTACAAGCATCGATTTTTTTTCCTCCCCATAGCAAGAAGACTTAGAAAACGTTATCACATTTAATGCTACATTACCTCATTTACTTTATTTATGCATAGTTCCATGCCTATTTATATATATATAATAATATATTATATATATATATATTATATATATTATATATATTATATATATTATATATATATATATATTATATATGATATATATATACTATATATAATATATATCATATATTATATCCTTTTGTGTGTGTGTATACGTGAGTGTATGTTTGTATGATGTGTGTGTGTGTGTGTGTGTGTGTGTGTGTGTGTGTGTGTGTGTGTGTGTGATGTGTGTGATTTGGTTCCGGTTTAAGGGACACTGCTAGTTTGAGGTATGATAAGTATTTGTTAAGCACTACACCAGAGTAAATCTAAGGATATAACTTAAATTTATATCATCACTAATACGAATATGGACCTAAACCTAGACTATATAGCCTACATATTTGGCAACGAATTTTTCTTCGTCCTCTGCACTTGGGGATGAGAAATCCATTTCGCGAAAAAAAAAAAAATAACGATATTTTCCATACGGTGATAATGTATACAAATTACCAGCTTTTTGTAATGGAAGCAACATCTATATTATACTATATAGTATATAATATATATATAATATAAGATATAAGTAATATATATAATATATAATATATATATATATAATATAATTACTAATATAAATATTATATATATATAAGTATAATAATATATATATAATATATAGTATATATAATATTATAATATATATATATATATTATATATATATATATATATATATATATATAATATTGCTAAGAACAAAGATCATTTATAATAAGGCAAGGACTTACTCAATATACCAAAAATATCAACAAAAAAAAAAAACAAAAAAAATACCAAAAAGAAGGCCATATGTGCCACGAAGTATGAGAGCTGGCGTGAGAAGAGTCAAGTGGAAAAGGGGGAATATTACTCCCTCGTCAGAAAGGGAAAAGTAAAACGGACAATGATAGGAGAACGAAGGAAGAAACGAACGAAGAGTGGATGGAGAGAGAGGCCAAGAATCTCACAAGCACATAAGAAGTCAGAAAAAGTATTTCAATATTATTATTATAATATATAAAATTTCTAAGAAATTCCTGTTGCAATGGTTACCCAATTTTGGTTAGAAGATATATTTTGTAACCCTACATTAAATATATATATATATATATATATATATATAATATATATTCTGTATACATTAAATTTAGTTTCTTTACAATTTAAAGTTGTTTTCAAAAAATCTTCAGAACAGAATTTTTAAATTTCAAACAAGATTTTTTAAATATTTTCTGATTTTTTATTGATTTTATTTGATGTTCTTCCGATTTTTACAGCACAAATTAGGCCATTAAGAGTTTATTATATTTGATAAAATTAGTATAATAATTCCTAACTTATACTAATTAAATAACAGTTTAGCCTATAATTATATTTAGGTTAATAGAAATTAAGTATTGATAATATATAAAAGCTGGGCTTTAAAAGCTAAGTGTTCGTCACGACAGGGAACGGCCACACCACTACTCCGAACATAAGCGTAAACCGATCAATTATTATAAAGAAATCCTGATGAGAGGTTTAATTAAGTGATTTAAATTATATATATAGATACTATATATAATTAATATATATATAATATATATATATATTATAATATAATAGTATATATAATATATATATATTATGAAAGCTTTGTATATATATAATATATTATTATATATACATTCTGACTAAATCATAATTTATTATTCTATGGGAGAGGTTAACTCCCTCGAGCATTTCTTGCTGTATTACATATTGAAAATATTAAATAACATACACGTGAGAAAAAAGTGAAAAAAAAAATGCCAACAAACACTATCAAAATAATTAAATAGCGTAAAAAAAAAAAACAGTTAAGCACAAACAAACATTACAAAAGTAACGTAAGGATTAGTAAAAATACACAAATAAAAAAAAACAAATAAACACGAGAAACAAACCGGAACAATAAGCGGACAAAATTAAGAAAAAGTAAAAAACAACGAAGAACAGACCAATAACGTAGCGCCGCGGCCTCCGCGCGGCGTAATCAATGTGAGAAAAGATATCTGCTTGTTATTTTAATTTATGAATGTTAATTCTAACAAATTGTCAACATCTGTGTTAAACTTAACTGCAATGAAAAATCTGATTTGCTACATTTTATTATAACATTAAATAAACTCTAATATGCTTTAGAAATATTAAGAAATATTACGAAACTTAAAAATTGATATTTTTAGATAATATTGATTTTTAATTAAACAAAAAAAATAATATAAAATCACAAAATATATTTATAATTAGTTATTTGACAAATAAAATTAAAGAACTAATAATGATTTGGCGAAACATATTTACAAAAGATAAATAATTTTTTACAGTATAAATTGAATAAAAAAGTGGGCAAGAGTTCCATTACAAAGGGGCACTTAAGATTATCCTCACAAGACAACGGCTGACAGAGTGCAATAACTGAACGGTGAAAATATATTTTAAGTTACTCTCTGAAGTTGAGCAGTTTTGCCAGTAACATCAACAACAAAACGCAACTATCGGTATCGTAATTTCAGGCTCAATGCGATACCGATAGTTGCGTTAGGTTGACAGTGTAAATAATAGCTTTCATAGCAACATGATTCATTTTTCCACAAGAGACAGTGAAACAAATGCAACTGTCTAATAATAATAATAATAATAATAATTAATATATAATAAAATAATATAATTAATAATAAAATAATAATAATAATAATAATAATAATAATAATAATAATAAATAATAATAATAAATAATAATAATAATAATGGACCTTGTGAGTTATATGGATCCGTTAATTTTGTTTCATATATAATAATAATAATAATAATAATAATAATAATAATAATAATAATAATAATAAAATAATAATAATAATAATAATAATAATAATAATAATGAGTATTTGTGAGTTATATGGATCCGTTAATGTTGTGTTATATATAATAGATAATAATAATATAATAATAATAATAATAATAATCAATTAATAATAATAATAATAATAATAATAATAATAATAATAATAATAATAATAATAATAATAATAATAATAATAAATCTTTCCACCCTCACTCGTTTTTTGAAATCCCTAAAAAAATCAATTTCTTCAATTCACAATCAAAAGGATGAACATGATCCACACAATGGAGGAAAGAGGGGTACTCTCGTGCCACATGTGGACCACGGGTTCGATGTCCCATGACCTAGAGTACTAGGCCACTGGGGGATATAAGTGCTTCGTCTAGTGGCACTTGATATCATCAACATAGATTCAAACCAAGTAAGAAAAATGAACACATTCATACAGAACACGGAATAACACAACTCCAGAATATATATATATATATATATATATATATATATTATATATATATATAATATTATATTTAGTATATATTATATATGTTATACTATTATATTATTTATTATATAAATATATATATATATTATAAATTTATATATATATATATATATATATATATATAATTCTTATACAATGTCTAAAACTCATAACCAATTATAACAAAAGCAACGATATCTGTAAATTCCCTTGCAAATACATATAAATGAGGGCTATACATTTTATATTATCTACAAATTTATCTCAAAAATTCTACGTAAAGAAATATTAAAAGAAATATTACGAAACTTAAAAATTGATATTTTTCATTAAGCCAATAAATAAGAAAATTAAAAAGGTATTTACAAAATAATTATTTACTAATAAAATTAAATACTAATAATTATTCAGTAAACATATTTACAAAAGATAAATAATTTTTTACAGTATAAATTTAATAACCAATGGGACAAGAGTGCCATTAAAAGGTGGCACTTAGATTATCCTCAACACAGATAAACCTGACTGAGTTGCACTAAACTGACGGTGAACTATATTAAGTTCTCTCTGAAGTTGAAAGCAGTTTTGCCAGTAACATCAACAACAAAACACAACTATCGGTATCGTACTTAATTTAATGAATCTGATATGTATTTACCCATTCTAGTAAAAAAGCCCCGTTTATATTCACTAATATAATTCTTTTCCACAAAACACTCCATAAAGAAATCAGCTTTCCAAAGATTCCCGGTTAATAGGGCGTTTTCACAAATATAATCTCCTTGCGTACTGGCAATTTCCTGCTTCGCATCTGCTGTGGCATCCGATGCAATCATTTTTAGAATATACATCAGTGTTCGTAATTTTATGACAAATATAAACATGATGATACAAATGGAAGCAGGGAATAACTAAAAAAATATTAAAAGAAATATTACAAAACTTAAAAATTGATATTGATATTCTTATATTCTTAATTAAGCCAATAATAATAAAATCAAAAAGATATTTAAAAAATAATTATTCAGTAAACATATTTAAAAAAGATGAATAATTTTTTACAGTATAAATTTAATAACCAATGGGACAAGAGTGTCATTAAAAGGTGTCACTTAGATTATCCTCAACACAGATAAACCTGACTGAGTTGCACTAAACTGACGGTGAACTATATTAAGTTCTCTCTGAAGTTGAAAGCAGTTTTGCCAGTAACATCATCAACAAAACGCAACTATCGGTATCGTACTTTCAAGCTCAATGCGATACCGATAGTTGCGTTATGTTGACAGTGTAAATAATACCTGATACTTGCTTTCATAGCAACATGATTCATTTTTCCACAAGAAACAGTGAAACAAATGCAATTGTGTATAATAATAATAATAATAATAATAATAATAATAATAATAATAATAATAATAATAATAATAATAATAATAATAATAATAATAATAATAATAATAATAATAATAATAATAATAATAATAATGTCTTTCCACCCACATCCACCTTTTGAAATCCCTTAGGAATCAGTTTCTTCAATTCAAAATCAAAAGGATGAATATGATCCACACAAGGGAGGAAGGAGGGAGAGGTACTCGCGGTCCAAAGACGGACCACGGGTTCGATACCCCATAACCTAGAGTACTATGCCACTGGAGGAAATAAGTATTTCTTACTAATAATTATTCAGAAAACATATTTACAAAAGATAAATAATTTTTACAGTATAATTTTAATAACCAATGGGACAAGAGTGAAATTAAAAGGTGGCACTTAGATTATCCTTAACACAGATAAACCTGACTGAGTTGCACTAAACTGACGGTGAACTATATTAAGTTCTCTCTGAAGTTGAAAGCAGTTTTGCCAGAAACATCATCAGCAAAATACAGCTATCGGTATCGTACTTTCAAGCTTAATGCGATACCGATAGTTGTATTATGTTGACAATGTAAATAATACCCGATACTTCCTTTCATAGCAACATATATCATTTTCCACAAGAAACAATAAAACAAATGCAAATGTCTTTCTAACATCTTAGTGATATGAGATAAACCAATGTCTTAACTAAGGATGAATATAAAAGAGGTCAATGCAACAGACCTCCTGGCAGGGTAAATCAAAATAAATTTATACAAACAACTGTGTGTTGCCATTACCTGACGATGAACAAAAAGTTCTCTGCAAACGTTGAATGCAGTTTTGCTTTTTCCACCAGCAATAAATGCAGCTGTCTGTGTCGCAATTTCATGTACAATGCGACACAGACAGCTGTATCCTATTGACAGTGAAGCAACTGCCTGAGTCTAAAAGTTTCATGTCATGAGAAAAATTGTCTTATCTCTGCAAACGTTGAATGCAGTTTTGCTTTTTCCACCAGCAATAAATGCAGCTATCTGTGTCGCAATTTTATGTACAATGCGACACAGATAGCTGTATCCTATTGACAGTGAAGCAACTGCCTGAGTCTAAAAGTTTAATGTTATGCGAAAAATTGTCTTATCTCTGCAAACGTTGAATGCAGTTTTGCTTTTTCCACCAGCAATAAATACAGCTATCTGTGTCGCAATTTCATGTACAATGTGACACAGATAGCTGTATCCTATTGACAGTGAAGCAACTGCCCGAGTCTAAAATTTTAATGTTATATGAAAAATTGTCTTATCCGACAGTGAATATATATATATATATATATATATATATAAGATATATGATACATATATATACTATATAAAAGTATATATATAGTATATTTATATATAGATATAGATTAATATAGGTTTATTATATATATATAAACATATATATATATATATATATATATATATATATAATATATATATATATATATATATATATATATATAACCGATCAATGATACAGTCTTTCTTGAAAAGCAATCATAAAATCCACCTCTAACAAATACAACTATCTGTGTTGCTATTACCAGACGGTGAACAAAAAGAAAATAATAAAGTCATCTGCAATGCTGGAAGTAATTTCGCAAATTCACCATCAACATATACACAGCTATCGGGTGTCGTAATCTCAAGTGCAATGCGACACGTGTAATGTTGCCAGTAAAAAATTTTTTTTTTCCAAAGTTGAAGCTCTTATTTCCACAAATATATATATATATATATATTATATATATAATATATATATAATATATAATAATATCATTAGTAATATATATATATATATATTATATATATTATATATAATATATATATTATATATTATATATATATATATTTAAGAATAATTATATATATATATTATATTATATATATATTACCCCTATATATATATACTACCTATATTTAATATTATATATATTATATATAATATATTCATATATATAATATAATATTTATATATATAGAAATATATATTATATATATATTATATATATATAATATATATATATATATATATATATATATAATATATATATATATACTATAAGTAATATATATATATATAATATATAGCTATAATTATATATATATTACATATAGTATAATATATATATATATATATATATATATATAGTTGTAGGGACTGTGACCGATAGTATCCGTAATCGCTATCGGTATCCAGGTAGTACGGCCACTTTGTTGATGGTATCGGTATCGGGTATCGGAAATCGGTTAAATGGCCGATACTTAGCCGATACTTCTTACTTGTTGGGTGAAAAATTATGAGAAACTTTTAAGATTCAATAATAAATCTAGGTCTCGGATATAGATGCTAGTACTTTATGTTTTTTTCTTTCTCGATCTTTTTACTTAGTTTTTGCTTTTACTCATTTGGTCTTAGGGGTAAGATTTACCTATGTTGGACAGCCATTATTATAATTTATACAGATTTATCTACTTCTTTAGTTGTTTACAGTATTTATTTATTTTTTTTTGTAACGCATTTTGAACGAGTGAGTGTATTTTAAACTTTCTGGATTATCCATATTTTAGATATTTGCTGTAAATGGGTTTTATCGTTTTAAAATTAGGTTTTAGCGTACTTATTCATATTTCCTCATTCTTCCTTTCTCTTTTGTTTCTATTTGTTTCTGTGTCTGTTTTTTTTTTTTTCTTTTTTTTTGTTTGTTGTTTGTTGCGTATGGTTGTGTGTGTGTATGATAGCAGATTTTCCACAGGCGTGGCTTTCTTTTGACTTTACCACATCAAGGCTTGCACTCTAACTCATGCCTCCATGGAATGATACTCTTCTAACCTCTAACCTATCTTTTATGCTACTTGTCTGAGACCCCAGATGGCCTTAGAATTCATCCTTCAACTCGTTTAATATATCCAACCTATAACTTATTTTATAATTTCCCGGTTTGAAGGGTGAGTACTGGGACAGCGTATGTAATATCAAACTTTCCTCATAAGTCCCTATACCACGTTTCGAGAATCTCGAATCTACCTAATCTTCGTATGTTTCTGTGACTTAAAATCTCTTTCTTCCTATTACTTACAATATTTCTTTATGCTTCTGCTACTGTGCACTAGCAGAACAGATTTTTCATGCCTTTATTTTTGAATTACATGATACTCGTATTTATTGGATAGTGTGATAGTCTTCCTCATCCAAAATACTGAGGTCCTCTATTTAGGGGATTTTCAATGTACACAAAACTGAATCGTTGGGGTTCTCTCTTACTGATTTAGTTGGAGGAAGGCCGAATGCATTCAGTTATTTCTCAACGGATCTGGAGCAACATGTTTAAATACCTACACACATTCCGGTCATCGTCCACCGATTCTTTAACACACTTGACCTTTGTTTCACCACTAGTCCTATCTCTTCTCTATAAATACACACCTTCGCTCCTATCGCTAAATCTGACCACAAACTTATTCCACATTAATTTTATACTTTCTCTCAACATCTCCAATCCTGCCCTATTCGGTTTTTGCTGGCCACTTTCGATCCGGGCCGATTGGAGGGCATTGCGTTTGCTTCTACGCTAACTATCATTGACTGAAGTGACTGCTTTGATTCTTAAGACGCTTCAGATTCTGCCCGCGAAATAATGGATGCGTGAACTGTTAAGATTGTATTAATGTGGTGATAGACAAGGTTCATTCCTTCTTACGGACATAAATAATCTTTTTTATCTCCTATACAAAATACCATGTGGCGTCTAGATCGTGCTTGTTCCTATGATGCATTTCAGGTGACTTAGTGACATGCTTATCGGGCCTAGTGGAAAAAATATTACTCTTGATCCTATCGTTCATAATCTTGTCCGCATTCTTCATTCAGTAGACATCGTGTATTCGACAGGTGTAATAATACTCTTTATACGACCTAGTAGCAGAAGCGGTAATTACTTTATCTATTAAACGAATATACTAATTTGCTCCTAGTACTGATACCTTACGTTGGTTCTTATACACTTACTGACAATATATCTCTTATACTGGCCTTCACTCTGTCTCATTATCACTCTTCATTGCTTGGGTGTTGTGCAACGTTGGCTCGTGGATAAATATCCTTTCCTCTCTTATCTAGCTTGATGATTCTGTGTGTTATACTCAACTGAAAAGGCCACATCTCTCTTTGGCCTCCTAATTGTTCCTCTAATTCACCGCTGGACGATTCTGGACGTGTGTGTAGATTGTTCTGCTTATGATTCGTCTCGTCGTTATTTCCCTCTCTTATCATAGATGCTCGTGTCACTACTGCGCCTTTACCTTTAGTACGTATTTCATTTTACGTAGTAGCTAATTGTTGACTCTACATCTCTAAGCTCTAATGAACGTTAGGATAGGCGGTATGGCCCAGTATGATATAGATAGCCTATACTATCTTATACGGAATTTATAGAGAGCGATAAGTGTGTGCTTCCGTGCATGACTTCCCTAAACCCCTTCGTAATCTACTACTTATTATCATCTCTCTCTTAGATACTCAGCACTTTCCCTCTAAGGTGTTGGAATATAGGGCGTACATGATATGTGATCTAATAACCTGATTCTCACGTAAAAATAAATTAGCTGTCATCTATGTTACTACTTATCTAACTATCGCCCTATATTATATATAATATATATTAGGCTTACTCACTTATGTTAATTATTATTTTCTAAGAACTCTTCTGGAAGACCTATTCTCAATCATACTCTCACTATATTCTTTAGATCATACTTGAGATCTATCTTTTATACTCATTCTTTATACTGCTTACCATATATACGGCTTCGGTGTCTATTGATATTTATCTTATACTGGCGATATATTAACTTCTATTAATACAGTAGATATACATCTTAATATTGAGTTTTATATACTAGCTCTCATTAGGATACTACGGGAAGTAATACTTGTGTAAGGTGCGCGTGATCTGACTAATGATATCCAAGCATTTACTATCATATTTGACCGGGTATCATTGGTCAATCGCGGTCTCATGTCTCCAAGACTTCACCTATTCCTTTATGTGTTCTCCCTTCGTCTTTGTCATCTAGTAATGTCATTAGCTTTCTTTATCATAATCCAGCTCAAATGTTATGGCTGTTTGTCGATATAAGGGCGATTTTCTTTTTATTATTGTCAATAGTTAGTGTTTCCTAGTGTATTCTGTTTTTTATAATTATTAAGTGACTAATTTGTTATTTTTGAACTTTTATATTTTATTTGATCTCTCACGCAAAGGGATAGATCTTTTACATTCGATCCTTGCACCATCCTAACTCTATCCAGTACTCCAAGTTATCATAATGTTTCTGAATGTAGAAATGACCTCATTCTTCAACCATATAATCATATCTCTAATTGACTCTCTCTATATGTACTATTACTTAGATAATATGGCCTCTCGTCTTAATCACTTTCCGATTATCTATTCTCAGCTGAATCCTGGATGAATATTTACAGGTATAGGTTATGTGAGTATAGTCTGGACTTCAAAGCCTTATGGTTGTGAAATTAATTCTTTAAAATAATTCTAAATTTAAAGAAATCTCTCTCTCACTCTAAGACACTTAACTTTTTACTATATATCTATTATTTGTTGTTTTGGGTATATCTAGTTACTAATATATTACTCATTAGTTTGTACAAATATATATATATATAATACTATATAATATATTGGGCTATATATATAATATATAGATGAAAATGTTATAAATCCCTAATAATCCATAATAAATCTAGTAAGAATGATAACGTTTTTATGAAATACTATACTAACTTTCTAATCAATGCACTACATACGTAGTATAATACGACTAATTAATAGATAGATGCGAGTTCTCTTATTTTTAACTTCGTCAGGGTCATAATACCTCTCAGAAAGATTTAATCACTGGTTATATTGTATATGTTATTTAGTTGCTATTGATAAAAATTATTAATTTTAATGATTATTAAAAGTATTAATTTGATTAATTATGTTAAACTTGAAACTCAGTTATAGAAACTACTTTCATTTCTTAAAGATTTGTGAAATTATATCATGGCTACCTATAATTATATGTGATCATTATCGTTTTGTGTGTTGGTCTTAATCGCCTCCTTGTAAATGGCAGTACTGTCACGTCATATAAGACTAGTTTGTTGGTTGTTGACCAATGGTCCTCCCACTTTCCCTTGGAGAGACATAACCCTGCATGTTCTCTTTGCGCTCTCTATGACATCTATAGTGACTTTTGGAATAATATAGGTATATCTTAATTATTCACGTATTATGCAGTATTAAGTGTCAAAATATAGAATTTTCTGATCATTAAAAACTGTACATTGATATACTTTATAAAGATTCTACTTATGATCCCTTTTAATATAATTTTGTACTGCTATACATAATATATAGTATATAGTATATATATAGTATAATTAAGTACCGTGCTATGTATGATAATTATATATGTATATATAAGTGATATGTATAGCTATGTTGCTTATATCCCTTTTTTATAGCTAGCTATTACTTAGTAACTCAGCCGCGAAATTTCGTGTCTTGGGGGACCATATTGAATCGATGTGTATAGAAAGAGCAGGTGTCCTCGAGACTTTAAGAGTTGCTCTTGTAAACAGTTCGCTCGCCTGAGACCTTAGTCACAGATCAAGGTGTGTGTGTGCATTTCTTCTGCGTGTATCCGGTTATGATTCTCTCGGCCTACCTCAATAAAGAGATATATTTTTAGATAAGAATTTTTTGGAGATTAGTTTTTAATGTTCCACAAAGTTAGATTGTTGAGAGATTTAGGAGTGTCCACTGTTTTATGACACTAAAGGAAGAGAGAAAAGGGAAATTCTCTTTGTCGCTGTATTGTTGTTTTGATGGATTTGTGCCAACTTGTGGTTTCTTATTGAATATGATAATGTGATATGTACTCTTTGTAGGTTTTAAAGTAGGCTATTTTACTACTACAACATTACTTACTAACAAATTTCCCTCACTTTGTATATGATGGCGTCTGCGTGTGCTCTCTACAGGCTGACTTTTGTTGGTCGATCTGATATTATGTGTGTTAGCAGCTCATAGAATGTCGCTATTATTCTGTGTAAGCGCGTTCAAACAAGTACTTCCGACTCTTTAGAAGAGATCTAGTGGTCTATAGCTTTCCTACATATTATCATTGCTGAAACTGTTAAATGTCAATCTATTATGACGCTGGTAATAATTCACTAGAAAACTTTTTCGAAGATATTTTTTTCTTGATCTGGTAGGGAAGTTCATTCTAAAAATCTTTTCTACTTATTGTTAATTGGTTTCCAACTTCCCATCTACTTATGGATTTATTGCATGATGATGACGCTTCCTATCAAATTTTCAACCTCTGTCATAAAGCACATCGCTACCAAATATTTTTTACCGCGGTCGCTGACTTTATCCTTTGCTAATAAATGAGCGGTAATAGATACTAATCTATGGAGCTTACATCATATATATATAAAAATTAAAAAAAAAATTATTATACTTTGACTAATTAAAAATTGACAGCGGTAATAGATACTAATCTATGGAGCTTAGATCATATAATTTAAAAAAAAAAAAATCACTAGGGTCGAAATATATTTTTTAAGAAATTTGTGACAGCACATTATTTTATCCTTCTATTTATATATTTTTTATATTTGTGGGATATAAAACTAGATTTTTTTTGTTAAGTGTATTAGAGAAATAGCTACTATACAGTTAAATACCATGTTACATCATATGCTATTTTTTTCTTTTTTTTCTTTCTCGCTTTCTCACATCAAAGACAAACTGATAAGGTTACGATGGAGTTATTCCTTGACAAATCTTTAAATAGAGCCTAACTTACTCTGCTCTATTCCACAACTTATCTACTGTACTATAATCTACCCGTATACTTTACAACTTCCTCTACTCATTTTCTTCTTCTTTACAACTTACACTTCTACTATTGCTTCTTCACTATTCAGTAACTGAAATAGCATAGGTCTTTTACTAAGACGACCATTTCTTCAAATAATATACTCACCATATATATTAATATATATATATATATATATAATTAATATATATATTATATATTATATATATATATATATATATAATGCCAAAAATTCAATGCCATATTATACTACAGAAGTTACCCGCATCATATCGAAAACTAAGATAGGTACTATATATAGTATATATAATATATATAAAAATAACTGATAACATAATATGGAATCAGCGTATGATAAAATTTTAGATATGGAAATGTAAAAAAAAAAATTACTCACTTTATTTATTATTTTTATTTTTTTTTATATATTCAAAGTTATTTTTGTATATAGGTTGATACAGTAAGACTACTAACATATAATTACTCAAGCTGAATATATTAATATATTTATTTTTATATAGGAGTAGGGCTGCGTACCCGATGGTGTAGGACAGAGGGAGGAGGAATGATTCCATACCCCCGCGGAGGAGGGGGCTGAGGGTAGATATCCCGTGCTATATATAATACCATGCATTTATAAATTGATTCTCAAAAGTGTTCGTTGTTGTGTTTGTGTTTCGTCTGTCCGCTGCCACGCAGAGGAGTGGAGGGGGAATAGTGTCAAACTCACTCCCGAGTTCGTTCCTTATCATTACTCGGACGAGAGGCCTGAGCTAGAGTACCCGGTTGCTTGTCTGCTCCGACTCCTTCAAGCATCATAGTGTGTTATTGCGGTTTACCGCTGAGTATTTTTATACTTCTTTATTAGGTTAATAAATCTTTATTTTATCATTACTATATTATCAATTAACTAAGCTGATTCTTAAATATGTATTATTAGTTTCTTTGTATACTTATCGAGTTATTGGATATATAAATAAAATAATAAAAATAAACAATTTTTTTCACTATTTATCCATACATATTATATATAGTAATGTGAACGCTTGAGATTCCATATATGTATTATCTAAGTTTTCTTGTTATACCTATCTTTAAGTTTATCAGAGAAGTATATCATGCGGGTAACTTCTTTATAGTATTCAACCATATATATATATTAATATATATTAATAGTATATAATATAATATTATTAATATACTATATATTATAATATATTAATTAATATAATATATATATTATATATAATATTATATATATATAATATATTATATATATATATAATATTAATATATATATATAAATATATATATTAATATAATTATATTATAATATATAATTATAATATATATATATATATATATATATATTATATATTATATATATTATATATAATATATTAATATTATATATATAAATTAATAATTATATTTAATATATATATATATTATATATATATATTATATATATAAATATATATATATTAATTATAGTATATAATATTATATATATATTATATATTTAATATATTACGTATTATATTACTAATATATATAATTAATATATATATATTAATATATATAATATTATATATTATTATATAATAAATATATAATATTAATATATATATTATATATATATATTAATATATATATAATAATATTTTATATATTAATAAAATATATATAAAAACTTATATATAATATACAATACCATATAATTTGGGACATAGTAGAAATTTATTATATAATTAATATTATAATATTATATATAATATATATAATATATATTATATATATATATAATATTATATTATATATATATATTATATATATACTATATATATATAGTAATATATATTATTAAGTTATAAATATATATATATAATATATATATAATATATATTAATATATATTATATATTGATAATTAATATATATTAATTATATATAATTATATATTAATATAATATATTAATATTAATATATATATAATATCGATTATAATCTAGGGTGTATCCGATATTAAATTCAGATATTATTTATCGATATATCGAATATCAAAGGTACAGACGAACTAATGTTATCTGATATATTTTATTTATAAATCACCCATACTCGAGTCGATGGCATTTGAAAGTTCATAAATAATTAGTTTAAAAATTTCTGAGTAAGCTCCACTCATCATCTTTATTTGTCACTTATATATATGAATATGTACACTATATGAATGTTATATCCAGTCAGGAGCGGCAAACTATCAATTGAGATAGATAAGTAGTGAGGATCTTAAATATTTGGACGTGTTGGTCTACTGACCCAGTAGAACCTAAACTCTATGAGTAGCTTTTTTTGAGACCCTAATAATTTTTTTTACCTTTTATTTGACCTTTTTTGAGCTTGAGACCTTTTTGAGGGACCTTGACTCATTTATTTTGGCCTTTATCACTATTATTATGAGTAGAGTACTATTTAACGCTTTATTATATGAGGCCTTATTACTACCTTTTTGGGTATATGATCTATTGATCACTTATTTATTTTTTGTAGAGCCCCATTATATTATTATATCACTATATATGCCCTATAGACCTTTTTGTGGAACTTTTACCATTTTTTTACGAGAACCAATATATATACTACCTTTGGTCTCATTCCTAAATTGGAGGTATTCGATTTTTATGGAGCCCGGTATTTATTTGAGAACTCACTAAATATATTTTATTGAGTACTACTATACTAAATTTTTTGAGAGAACCCTTATAATGTTTTAGAGAACCTTAAATTTTTTTGCGAACTACCTAATATTTTTGAGAACCCTAATTTTTTGAGTAGGCCTACTATAATTTATATATTTTACGACTAGCTATAACTACAACCCTTTATGGTCTTTATCCTATATTGAGGTCATATTTGGCCCCGTGGATATTATTTTTAGGCACCTATATATATACTATACTAACTAATAATTTTGCATCATATCACATAATTTTTTCGGCTATAATCACCATGATTTTATGAGCAACCCTTCGAAGAAATGAGGTTATGTAGACCATGAATTGGACAACGGCGAAGCTCCATCCGTACGTATTGCCCCCGCCCTACATTTTATCCTTTTTCTCTTATGATGATCGCAAGCGATCGTAGATTCTTGGTGTTATTCAGAGCAGAGACCATGTGGTCTATCTCGTTTTTTTGCTCTCACACATCCTCTGTCCATCTCTCTTTTTGGCTTCCTCTCCTCCTTTGGTCTTTCTCCGATCGGGTCCAATCTTTCTCGGTCCCATCCTAATCATCTTTTCGGTGCCCTCACTCAATCCTTATGGTGCTTAGCCCGTATTTTCTTGATTCAATCTTCGTGTCACCTCTCATCTACATCTCTACTCCACTGCCGGTGCGCGCCCGCACACACACACATCTCTCTCTCTCTCCTCTCTCTCACTTCATTTGCTTCAAGAGATGTCGCGGGATACGAAATGGGCCGTTAAATATTTTTGATCCATATTAATTAAAGTAAATTAAAGCAACTTGGTAATAGAAGTTTATTTTGCAGCTTTTACTTTAGTCTTTGTTGCAGGTTTTTTTTTTTTTTTTTTTTTTTTTTTTTTTTTTTTTTTTTTTTTTTTTTGCGGTTTCGCCTCTTGGGGCACTGACGTGAGAGCGAGCTTAGCACTGACATAAGCTGACCACAGTTTTAAGTTTATGATTCACGTTTTGGGATATTTTATCATTCGTTTAACTTTCATGACTCCGAGGAGCAAGACATCTAACATCGAACTAAGACCTCTATGTGCGCTTTGATTTCTTTTTTTATCCCACCAGTCCTTATCCACCCAGCGCGCTTATAACTCACATTATGAGCTCTACACCTCCAGGCAAACCTAACAAACCTTTAACGTTTTTACTCTTGTAACACACATTAATTTCCTTCCTTGAAATTTATATTATCACTAGAGTTATTCCTTAGTTTTTCTCTTTTATTCTTTAATTCCTTTTGATCGTTAACGACGCATGTTACACTTATAGCAATCAATCATATTCTTATCACTATAGTCGCGCATCGCCACCCTTTCTACATCATATACCTCAACACCTTAGTCCGATCTTTACAGCTACCTATGACTTCAACACTCTATGCACAAAACCACCACACTAATATATTCCTTTCGCCTATGCCCTATGGCATTACACCTTATGACGTCTAGCTCTAACACAAGGTGTGCCGAGATCTCCCTCACAATATAAATCAGCTGTTTTTAACATATTTTTATCACTATCCAAGACGCGATCAAAGACGATCAGCTTCGATCGACTACTGCTGAAAATCAGCTTCTAAAAGCATCATGGGTCAATTATTTATGACTCCACTTGTCTAATACTTTGTACTCGCTTATTGAAATGTATTCTCCCGCAATCTCACAATCTAGGTATAGAAGTCTGTTATATGGTGGTTATTTGTTTCTAAGGTTTAAGATTGTTTTATCTATTGAGCTATATCTGTCACTCTGAAGTGAGTGTAAACAATAATTGGCTGTATGTAACTGCCAGTCCTAATGTGCCACGCTCGAGAAGTAGGCTCAATAAGTGAGTGGCATCGAATAGTGCCAAGAGAGTTAGCCAATAGAGTATGGCCAAAGGAGTGAAAGAAGTCAACATACACGAGATGGATCCATAGATAAGCGATCTGAGTCGCCTCGTACAAAAGGAATAGCCCAAGATATAGATGGTCTAGAGCTGCCCAACATAGAGTGCACTGAAGAAGAAAACTTATACTATAATTGCATAAAAAGGAATGTGCTTCTAGCGCTCCTATCACTTGAGATACACGCAACGGAAAAGACCTAAAACTCATATCGGAGTGTCTACCCCTTAGGTTTTATAAAGGTAATAGATTGGGACAGCTACTCATAGGTGAGTACAATGAAAAAACGAATCATACACCTACCCAGAATAGCTATCCTATAACTGTAGCGACAGTTTAGTATCTCTCTTTCATACTCACCAGAACTTAATAAGCACCCTCACCTATAAAGATAATAGATTGGCAGTTCACCTAATATATGAGAACACTGTATAAAGAACATAAACACCATTCAGACATTATTTAGACACTTTAGAATATCGCAACTAGGGCAACTCTACAATTATTAATAGACACATAAGCAACTATGACGCACATAACGCAGCGCCACATAACATTATTAAACTCGGCACTTAGCATCACTTTTGTATCAAAGAATATATAAAGAACTATAATACACCCAAGATATAAGCATTTAGATTGCACACCATTCAACAGGCCAAGAGGATATAACACCCTTACCAACGCATTTAACTACGTCTACTGGCACACTCACTATACTATAGCGATATATATTTAATTAAGCATGTCCTCAAAACGTATTATAATACTCATCGACTCGGTCTAGCATGCCTGCAACTTTCGAGCTCTTCAAAACTTTAGAGAATGACCGATATCAGCCCACGCAATGTAAATATTAGAAGTGGCACGCCTACCACACTTTCGCTTATATCCATTCAAGCAGTTTAATGAGAAATATTGCCACTAATTTGATGACTTATACATGATGGCAACCTCTGTTATGATGAAAGTACAGAGTATCTATTAGAGCGAACTACCGCTCAATAGTACCATGTAAATGATTCATCACGTATTTGAGTGCAACATATCATCCTTATTATAGTGAGATGAAGGTCATTACTCTACAGTCGTAACCCAAGCATATACGAAAGGGTGGCTAAACACACGAGATATTAATTATTTATGCCTTATCCCTAGTTTACGATAAGCAAATATCACCACCCAAGAGGAGTAACCGTAGAGCTAGGCACTTCTCCCATTACGAGCAGTATGAAGAGTACTCACGATCGAAACGTCGATCCGCCAACCCGCAGGCTGCGCAGCACAGTCTCTGACCCCGCGTTACCCAGGTTTTTCCTCGCAAGACGAGTAAGTCAGCCCAACAGGACGGGCATTAATGAAAATGCTCGAGACTGTACTGGCAACGCACTAACGCCGCGAGCGCTACTCCACCGTACGCGAGTGTACGCGCTACAGAGATTATTCTCCCCTGTGCGGATAAATTCTCCTGAGCAGCCAGCTCGGATGGCGATTGTATTCAGGCAGACGTAGAGGGTGGTCACCCCCGAGGCGAGTGAAATCTGCCGATATTGCGCTTCTGCGAGGGCACACCCTTGAGAATATGAGTCGATTTGATATTCAAGCGTGGGTGAAGTTTAGGCCATAAATGTGAAGGAGTCTGAGTGCAATTCGAGCGTTATATTTCAGTACGTTATAATCACTCAAGTCGCACAAGCTATGAGAGATGTATCTTTTCTAAATAGTCTAGCGCCTATGAGTCGAAGTATGCACACTACATTCTTAATTCTCTCATACCATTATATTAATATCACATTATTTATTTATATAAATCTATATATATAAATAATAACAAAATTAATTATTATTATTATTATTACTAAAAACTGTAACTCATTACAGCGATACTGAAAGGTAACGCCTTTCTGAGATGTTGTTATTTTCAACATATCATCTATTGTTGTGTTCTCTATTGTATACAATTATTTTAACCTTTCTATAACACTTCTCCTTTCACTCCTTAAAGTCTCGTTTCAATATGTATTCTTACATATGTCACTGCTCTCTTGACCGAAATCGCTTATTGTCATTCGATTATCAATGCCCATTAATGGGATGGTGTCCCTAGCCAACGACTCAAGCTCCCAGAGTAAAAGCCTAATAGTCGTCTTGGATTACTCAGCAGCAAAGGTCCTACTGATTTCATTTTCCTGAAACTCCTAATCAAATTGTATCCGGCTCCGGCCGACACACGGTGCTAGCGGAGTAATTCTATAACATCATTAAACATTAACCATACCTTAAAGGCAGTAAATCGCTACACACACCGCAAGAGCTGGGTGTTTACCGAACAATTTTGAATAGATTAGTAAAGAGAGCTCATTGCTAAACAAGAAGGAAATTTTATTACTATTTATTATCAGATTTTTTATCGAATTTACATATGGAAAACATAGAAAGTCAACTTAACGTCGATAAAATAAGATGTCCACAGAGTCGGGCAGTAAATAGCAGCAATCCGTTTTTTCACTAGATTAACGTTTAGACCGGCAACACTAGGAGTTGTTGCTTTGGACTCGGTAGCTTATGTAGCATACACTGTTTCTTTAGCACCATCAGCAGAATCATTGGTACCAGATTCACCATGTTCGTATTCTGCAACTAAGTCAACAGTAACAGCAATGTCAATGTTGCCTGGGTTTTGAATACGCTCAGTAGTAGAACTAGCAAAGTTGTCGAATGCTTCTAAATTTAATGACAATATAAAATTTATATACTATTTAACAAAAAAAAATAACATTACAAGCTCCAACATCGCGCCGCAAAGATAGAGGGTCAAGTGGATAGTATTTAAAAGGGTTAATTTGAATTGAGTTAATGTAGACTGAAAACAAAGATGAAAGGAAGTGATGATGATGAGTGGTGTGGGAGCGAAATGATGTATTTCCTGGAGTGGAAAGGAATGAGAGGGGAGGGAGGGAAGGGAGAGGGAGAGGGGAGAAGAAGGAATTGGGTTAAGTGCACCATATGAATTTTCTTATATATGTGAATTTTTATGTGACCTTGCAGGAGTACTATGATACTTAATGATTAAATTTGTTGAGTAAGTTGTAGCAGGTAGCCCAATCTGTGGGTAATATGAGAACAGTGAGACTTTCTGGGACAATATGATTGATATTTGGGACAAATTGTTTTGGGCGACTTGAATGGTTGGAAGAAAAGTAATCGAAAAGGGAGGATGGTATAACAGGTGCCTTTGGGATTGCTTGAAAAAATGCGAATGTAGAAAGGTGATTTATTCTGTGAGACAGGAGAAGAGGTATATGTGTTGTAAGTTAATGCGTTGCTTCGAAGCACAAGACTACCCGATATCAATATAAAGAAGTTGATGTAGGTAGCGAGCGTAGCGATAGGTTAGGCGATGGTGTCGAAGTGAAGAGTATGATTGATTTTGAGTTGTGGGAAAAAAAAAATGTTGAAGTATGGACGCATGTTTAATCAGTGAAGAGGTTTGGAGGATGTAAAAATCAGATCATTATGTTGTTTTATGTATTAATTAAGTCTCGTGGGGACATAGATGGAAAGAAAGGGAAAATTGAAATATATTATAATATATATATATTATAATATATAATATATATTATATACTATATATATAATATGTAGTATATAATATATATATATATATATATATATAGTAATTATATATATATATATATATATTATATATCATTTCTTATCTTATATCTTCATCCGAATCCCCAGAGTTATTGTGGTTTTCAATGGTGGAGTGGGGTGACACAATCATACATCGGAAACAGAGTTTTATAGAAGAGACATACCTAAGTTGAAACAAGCACCCCCGCAAATCCATACCCCTCCCCCTCATACTCTTAAATGCTAAGTTAAAGCCGCAGCCACAAAGCCCCACCCTGGAATACAGCACCCTACAGACCCCACAGTTGCTGCTGGTACCTTATTCAAATGTTAAAGTTTTTCTTCTGGTCCAAGCCACAGCCAATGCTCTCATCAAAATTTGACTTATTATTGCACCAAATCTTCTTGCTACTGCTAATATAGTATATATATATATATTATATATTATATAAGTATTATATATATATATATATATAATAGTATATAATTATCTATATATATATATGAATATATATATATAATAATATATTATTATTACAATAGTTTATATAATATATACTATATATAATATATATTTATTATACTTTCTTTCTAAATCATCCATCTTCAATAGACAGGTAAGGCACAGGCCATCGATTTCGTAGAATAATCCGTCCAAAGGCACCGCAAACGTTCGCCGAACGGTCTCTTCATGTGGAAATCTTGGAACTTAATTTGTGTTTTGCATGGGTAGGGCAAGTCTCAGAAGCGAAATTGTCTCGGTTGTTTCTGATTCTTGATGACATTTTGGGCATGTTGGGGACATAGCGTTTTGTATTTTAAATCTATGTTCGTATGATTACAATTTAGAATGGTGTCCCGAACCCAATCTGGCTAGTGCTATTTGGGATTTGCCTGGAAGGCTGTTCTAGGAGTTTGGTATTTCAGGTTGAGATGATGATCGATAAGGTGGTTTGGCTGACGGTTATGTGAGATATGCTTGTGTGTATATGTTTGCTTGGAGGGGTGTTATTTGGGGTGGGTGGGTGGGTTCTGAGAATGTTACTGTAATATTGACCCAGTGAGGAGGGTGGTGATTTTAATCTGTCTTGCGAAGTATTGGAGGGTGTAGTGACAAGGGTGTGACGGGTCCAGAGTGTTGTAATAAAATTGGCTACTTAACATGTCTAGGCGGTTGGGGATAGGGATGATTTTGGTTTACATGTAAGTATTGAATTGGGGTGGATTTTATACAGCCAGTTATGTTTTGGATGGCAGCGTTTTGTTTTTTTGTAATTTTTCTATATTAGAGTGATAAGGTACAATGTACCATGCTGGGGATGTATAATTAAGAGAGGGTCTTATATAGTGTTTGTATGTAATGCTGAGGTTAGTTGATAAATTCGTTTTGTGAGAGAGAGAGACCAAGGTGTTTAGTTTTCTGCTTGCGAAATTAGTAATATGATGTATATGTTTTGATAAAGCAAAGTGTTTGTCAAATGTGTGACCAAGGAATTTGAGTTTTTTTTTTTAAGTGGGATTAGGGAGTTATTTAGTTTTATTTGAGGATGGAGGGAGAATTGATGTCTGTCAGTTGTGATTATAGTTACTGAGGATTTTTCTGGGGAGACTGTCCTGATGAAAGTAAGCCAAGTTTCCAATTGTTGGATATATGTTTGTGTGAGTTTGGTCGCTGTGGGTATAACAACGTTTTGTGTAATGATAGTTATATTGTCAGCAAATGTAATTATTATAGTGTCTGGTGTTTGAGGGGCAGGTAGGTCGGCTGTGAGTATGTTGAAGAGATGGGGGGGGGAGATAGAATGGCTCCTTGATGGACTGCCATTCCGGCTTTATGCATGGATATATATATATATATATATATATATAATTATATATATACTATATATTAAAAACATAATATAATATTCTATATGTATATATATATAATATATTACTATATATATATATTATTATTATGTATATGTATATACATAGTAATTATATATATATAATTAGTATAATTAGTATATTCATGCGGAATGAAAGCAGAAAAAAATATTAAAGGAAGGTATGATGCTTATATCTCAGTTTAAAGCTTTGCTAAACTATTGTTTTTGGTTCACACATCAACTGGCACTAGCCCTGTCAGTTATATTGGTACCTTAAGATTCCGTCGAGGGAGTCGAACCTTAACTCTATACCCGCGAGCGACCTCGGTATGCCGCTACAGTTGAGCCACGGAAGCAGTATCAGCAAGTTTGATTGAAAACGTCTTTTCTTAGTACCCTAGTAGACAGGTTCATGTGAGGGTATTTGTACCCCAAAAAAATGTTACAAAATTTCACTAATATTCAGATGTTTATTGACGTGATGCAATCAGAAGGCCAAATCACATTATAACTGCGCTGTAACACATAGCGATACGTTTCAAAGTTTGAGCCAAATCAATATCAATTGATAAAATTAATCTTTCGTTTTAAGTTACAATTTTTATTTTTTACAAGGATTGTAAAAAGCAATTAGAACTCGGGTTTTAATACCAGGTTTCAAAATCAGTAGGAATTTTTCATAAATTTTTAATAAATAATGCAGTACATACAAAATGTCGCTCATAGACTATTTAAGCACTAAATATGCCATTTGTATTTGAAAACATTTATAAATACATTATATCGCAAACATACACATATGGCACCTTACGAAGTCTTTTTATTTCGCGATTCCTGCTGAGCAAAATTAATCTTACAAAAGTTTTGTGCTTTTTTTGGACTGAGCGATTATTCGCAATTGAGAATATTCTCTCTCCTGGTACAAAAAAAATAGTAATGCCGTGTTCTAACGTAAAATGAATATACTTCTAAAGAGGGTTATTTATCCACTATTGATGGTACGATCGAAATAACGTAGAAAAACCAAAACTTTCATATCACTAGATGATACAAAAGAGGATGTCGATGATGGAAAGGTGTGAAATTTAAGAAAAAAGCTATTAAGGGAAGCGATAATAATATTATTCTTTTTCAATTCCACTGTTCATATTGAGTTATTGAAGAATTAAAATTAGAACAGAAATATGGCAATGAAAACCATCGTACTAGGGTTGGCTGACTCACCAGGTGCGGTGCGCTTGGTGGCTACTCTGGGTGTCGGGGTGTGGTGACAGTGCTCGGTCCGGGGGGATAAGATTCCATGAATGTCTCAGCCACCCTAAGGT
>JABUQX010002590.1:27500-32500 GCA_015478945.1 Trachelipus rathkii | reverse complement strand
CTTTTTATGGACTTATTGTTACTTTTTTTTGTTACTTTTTATATAAAGCATACTTTTGTTACATTTTTTTCCTTAAGACGTACTTTTGTTACCATTTAACAAGTAGCTGTTGTTTGTATAACGAAAATGTGGTAAGAATTCCGAAAATCATCGACACGGGGTCGAGTACGTCAGTACGTCAGTACGTTTACTGTCTAGCCTTTACGAAAGAGACACAAACATTAATCAATTTGTCGGCCACCAGAGAATGTTGACTGTGCCGAACCCGCAACACAAATCATTTAATCAAAGGTAAACATATATATATATATATATATTATATATATATATATAGACAGCCCACAAAATAGGAGTATATATATATAATATATATATATATATAATAAATATATATATATATATATATATATATATATATATATATATTTATATATATATATATATATATATATATATATATATATATATGTATAATAATAATAATAATAACATATATGTAATAATAATATGTAATAATAATATATGTATATATATGTAATAATATAATAATAATAATAATATAATAATAATAATAATATATGTATATATAATAATATATATATATGTATATATATAATATATATCATATAGAAATAATTTTTATATATATATAATAATAATAATATCTATATATTTGTATTAATAATAATAATAATAATAATATATGTATATAATAATAATATAATAATAACTATATATATATATATATGCTACTCATATATATATATAATAATATATAATATAATATAATGTGTATAATATATACATATATATAATAATAATAATAATAATAATAATATATAATAACTAATAATAATAATAATATGTAATAATAATATAATAATAATAATAATATATAATATATATAATAATAATAATAATAATATATGTATATAATATATATATATCTATATATATATATATATATATATATATGTATATATATATATATATATATATATATATATATATATATATATATATATATATATATATTTATATAATTTATATATATATATATATATATATATATATATATATATATATATATATATATATATATATGCTGTATATGTGTATATATATATACTAAATTCTGCTATTCTGCTCATATAATATATACACGCATAGTGGTGAGTGGGCTGGGAATCAATCGGCTGGGAGACGGAAGAAAAAGTGGATTGAGTCAGTAAACAGATGTCTCCGAACACAAACAAAGGATATACAACTAACCAAGGATTACACTGGCCAACAAAGATTTTGCGGCAAAACATTTGAAGGTCATTTTATAGGTAACTTGTTACCCTGATTCCGAATATGACCTCCGTTTTCCTAGATTGGCTCTAGTTTTTGAGATACAGGGTGGTCACAAAAATACATTAATAACAACAATTTATGTTAGGTTGTAACGTAATTCACAAAAAAAAAAACACGAAAGATATATATCAAATTGTTAATGAGTAAGTAAATAAAATGCTAATAGGTCAAAACATTCAATTCAGTACAATGAAATCACAATTAATGCATTACAAACCGCTGTCTATATGATTGTCTTCTGTGTGCAGAATGTGGACAATCACGTTGAAGGCTCCAACAATAGTCTACCATCATGTGTGTATCCCATCTTCCTTGGTATCTTTCTTCCATCACCTTGATATCTTGATGGAACCTCTCCCCTTATTCCTCACTATAACATCCTAGATTATCCGGAAACCGATCTAAGTGACTATGTAGAAAGTGAACTTTTATGCTCATATTAGCATTCAAATTTTTGAAGTCTGAAAGCATTTTCTGTACAAGTTCTACATAGTTGGCAGATTTATGGTTGCCCAAAAAGTTCTGAACAACCAAGACAAAACTTTTCCAGGCAGATCCTTCAATGATGATTTGGCGAATTTGAGGGCCGCTAAAGATTCCAGCTTTGAGTTTCTCCATACTCAACCCTGGAAAAAATCTGCAAATATATTTGAAACATTCACCATCTTTGTCTAGGGCCCTAACAAATTGCTTCATCAGTTCTAGTTTGATGTGGAGTGGTGGGAAAATAATTTTTCCCCTGTCAACCAGTGGTTCGTTAATGATATTTGATGCACCTACAGTCATATTTTCCCTAACAGGCCATACAACTTTTTCCCAGTGGTCTTCTTTAGCCCTACTATCCCACAAGCATATGAAACAAGGGTACTTAGTATATCCGCTTTGCTGCCCAAGTAAGATGTTGACCATCTTCAAATCATTATATCTAAGCTTCTGCAAGATCATTCTTATATTTTCATATTCCTCTTTCAGTTTTGTTGAGTGACCTATTGGAATCGATGCATAACTATTGCCATTGTGCAATAAAACACACTTCAAGCTTCTCGTTGAACTATCCATAAACAATCGCCAATCTTCTGGTCGGTATTTAGGTAACCCCATTTGGAGTAGGAGTCCAGGGATGTTCCTACAGTATACTAGGTCTTCTTCTTCAATGAAATATGGAAGAAGTACTACCTCTCTTGTCCGAAAAAAAGTTATTTTACATTCGGCCTTGAGACAGTTCTTTTCACTTAGTCTAGATGCTAAAAGCTCAGAATCTTGCTTGGAGAGACTTAACTCTCGTACTAAATCATTGATCTCTTCCTGGGAGAACTGTTGCTGTGTAGAAGTACTTTCTTCATATTCACTACCACTATCTGCACGTGTGCACACCAAATCCTGGATATCTTCTTCATCAGGCAATGCTAGGTCTGGGAGTGTAGTGAACACTGGGATGGGGACATCGTCGGAGTGTGGTACAGGTCGCCTTGCTGATTCCAAATTCGGATACTCAAATTTACGTTTCTTGTAACGATTGATACCTTTCCCATTAACCAAACAAAAATAACAGTCACTGTGGTGATTCTTTGGCTCCCGCCATACCATAGGCACACCAAATTTTAAACCTTTTCTTCGTCCATTTTTCCACTGACGTAGATTTTCGACACGTTTTACAGACCATATGGGGAGCCCAAGACTTATCTTGGTCTCCGAGTTTCATTCCAAAGTATGCCAGATATGCTTGCTTCATAAAGTTAGTAATATTTCTTCTTTGGTTCTCCTGGCAATATTCACCACAGATGTAGCAGAATACATTGGGGTTTTTCAAACAGGCTCTTCGTGAAGTACTCATAGTGTTCTGAAAATAGAAAAAAATAAAGTACATATAAAGGTGAGCCCCTTAAAAAGAAATTAAACGATATTACTGTAAAATATGCATTAAAAAAGATATTTGTATAAGAGTAAATCTGGAACACCCTGTATCTTAAGAACTAGAGCTAATCTTGGAAAACTAATGTCATTTCTGAAATCAGCACACCCGATATACTATAAATTCGATAAAATATCCTTGGCAGCAAAAAAAAAATAAAAAAATTTTGTTGGCCAGTGATAATAGGAGAGAATGGCGGGGTTTTGTGAAGGGGTATGGTTGTGGCCCACCTGGGCCAATGGATGAACCCCACATTGACGAGATGCCATATTTAGGGTCCGTCACGGTCCTGTGAAGCTCTAGAAGCTTTCTGACTGTGACGAGTTCTCACTAATAGGTATAAAGGGAGCGGTAAGCTGGGCTTTCTTTTCGACTTGCTTCATATTCTTCTACTACTTTTCTGTTTCCGGCGCATGTTACGCACCTTACCCCCCCTCCCAGTCTTGGGGAGAGGAGGTGGATGATGATGATGATGATGATGATGATGATGATGATGATGATGATATGATGATGATGATGATGATATATATATATATATATATATATATATATATACATCGATAGATCTATTTATATATATACATATATATATATTTAAAAAATATATATATATATATATATATATATATATATATATATATATATATATATATATATATATATATATATATATATATATATATATATATATATATATATATATATATAAAATATATATATATATATATATTTATATAAAAAATATATATATATATATATATATATATATATATATATATATATATTTACTCCTCTATAGCAGTGATTCCCAAAGTGGTCGATTATATATCGACCCCCAGGGGTCTACAGCAGCACGATTACAAAGTTACAAAAACAATTGGGGTCCATGAGATGTAAATGGGGGTCAACGATAGTGGATCTCATTTAAGCATTATATTATATATTAATTAAATTAAATTAGTATATTTCATAAAATTGTGTAAGTTGTAGCCATTCGCTTTGAACTTGTAAAAACTTGCACATAATGATATACCAGTATCATCATGTTACACGCATACGCGCAGTAGAAATTCTTGTCCATTCTTGTCTCAGAGCTTCGCGAAGACAGCGCAGTAAGACTCGTACTTGCACCGACTTGTTCAATTCGTCAGTCAATAAATACAAATGTGAGAGACAAATACGTTCATTTGTTTCCTGAGTCTTGAAAAGGAAAGTGTTAAGAAAATATTTTCAAAAATATAAACTGGTAGTTAGGCATATACAAATTAAAGTGAATCAAAGTTAAAATGAATCAATGTCATTTTGTTTGGGAGCGCCGGAGAAAAGTAAGTACATTATTTTTTTTATAAAATTTTAGTTTTCTACTCGTAGTTAGCAAAGATAGATAAATTGCGCTGATCATGACTCGAGTTTTTTTATGTTGCCATGGCTTGAGTTTTTTGATGTTGCCATAAGCAGGGTTTTATTTATAATTAGGAAATCGTGAAACGTGAAGCAAGTGAGGGGACAGAGGGATATTTCGCATTAGTCATGTTATAACTTTTTTTATATATATATATATATATATATATATATATATATATATATATATATATATATATATATATATATATATATATATATATATATTTATTATAGATATATATATATATATATATATATATATATATATATATATATTTAGCAAAAAATCAATATCAGGTAAGCAGGGGGTCTACCCAAAACCGAAAAA
>JABUQX010002590.1:0-20000 GCA_015478945.1 Trachelipus rathkii | reverse complement strand
AAAGGTAAAATGGTCGACAAAATATTCTGCTGAGGTCAAGTTTCGTTGATTGCATGTTGATGATTTAGAATGATTTTACTAGTTTACATAAACTTAGACTCAAATCGTCAGCAGGAAAAATGGTCGACACTCTTTATAAAAAATCTGTCGACCATTTTTTCGTGTTGACGTTTTATTCGTTTTACAATTTGTTGTGTCGACGATTTAGGTTTTTCCCATTTTGATGATTTAGATTATTTTACCTGATTTGCATTTCTCCTGTCGGTGATTTGGGTTATTTTCTGTGTCGATGATTTAGATTTTAGAACGATTTTACTTGTTTACGTTTCATCCTGTCAAAGATTTGTGGCAGTTCCCATAAATCTGACTTTCTCAATTTAAGTACCTAAATATGACTCTCTCAATTGTAAGTGTATTAATCTGACTTTCTCTATTGTAAGTGAATAAATCTGACTTTCTCAATTGTAAGTGAATAAATCTTACTTTCTCAATTGTAAATATTATTTGCGTCATCAGGCATAATATTACTTGAGAAAGTTCTTTCTTTGAAATTAGATTTGAGAACCTCCGCTTTGATCTTTTGACAGTGAAAAAACCCTAGCAAGGTTGTTGACACGATAGAGTTGGCCGACATACCGCACCGCTTCACACCAGCCGTCATTTTTTACACCGCACCGCAATGCAACTTTAGTTTTTACCAAGACGCTGAAATTGAGTGGGGCACGGCCCGGCATCTTTATTTTTGTAACCGCAACGCACCAGGATGCTGATATTATGTGCAGCACCACACAACATCGTACCGCACCCCACCGCAACTATATCCGGTGCGCTTGCTAGCCTTAGTCCAAATTTTAATGTGTGTGAGACGAATTGTACCTTTTTATCCTTGATGTCTGGTGACTATTCAGAGCCTAAAATAAAGTTTATAAGTATCAAGGTAAAGCGACAGGATCGCAAGACAAACGGCTATAGTTTGATACCTCGTCCGGATACTAGGTAATAATTACCTAGAGCAGCGTTTCTCAACCGGGGGGTCGCGACGCGGATATACGGTGGGTCGCGGTGGGTCACTAAAAATAAAATATTTATAAGCAAATGTTACACAGTTGTTATTTATAAAAAGTTAATTCTTAATAAAATAAAAATTATATACTTAATGCATCGAAAAGCATCTTTATTAAGGAATTATATATATATATATATATATATATATATATATATATATTATATATATATATAATATATACATATATACTATATATATATATATATAATATATATATATAATATATTTATATATATGGGGTAACACAGATATCCGATAACTAACATTATGCCGTTTTGGCTTTCGGGTCGCGAGACTTAAAAGGTTGAGAATAGCTAGTCAAATTATTTTTTAATTAAAGAATCGCTCAGATTTATTTTTATAAAGTAACAAACGTTCTGAAATTATTTTATTGTTGACCAATATTAACTGTAGGCAACCTAAAAACAAAACTTTTCAATATTTTTTTTTTTATCTTTCAAAACGTCTATTTTGAACAATAACCTTAATATATATATATATATATATAATATATATATTATATATATATAATATATATAATTATATAATAATAATATATATATATATATATAATATATATATTATATAATATATATATATATATATATATATATATATATTAATAATAAAATTATTGTTAAATTACATTATATATATATAATTATATATATATTATATAATAAGATATATATAGTATGATTACTATCGCTATTATATTACAGCAGTATATATTCATCGTCTATATATTTTTGCTAAATACGAAAGAATAAAAATTTTCACTATTAGTTGTCCAAATATATTTATATATAAATATATATAAGATATATATATATATATATATATTATATATATATATATATATATATATACTATATATATATATAATATACTATTTTATATATGTATAAATATATATAATATATATCTATAAGTATATATATTATATAAAAATATAATGTAAATATAATTATTTTATATAGTAGGTATATATTATACTAATATAATACCTAACTTTAACTTTAAATATATAAGTAGATGATTAAACTATATTAGAATACGTATTATTAACGTATATACTTATACATTTATATGAGTGATATGTAAGTATGTTGGATATTATAATAGTAAAATATTGCTGAATAGTCATATATACGTAATATATAAAGTAATATTACCCCTATATACCCGAAATTATACTTCATAGGATAAAAATATTTACATATGAGTATAAAGGATGATAAAATACGTATATATTTATATATATAATATGAGTATAGTATGATATAGGTATATACACTCCGTTATCTTATCACTTCCAAAATAAACTTTTTACCTGTCTTAATTAAATTTCATAGTTTTTGCTTTATATATATAATACGGTCTCTTCCTAGTCTGTAAATTATTCAATATTTTATATATATTCCTTAGAAAAAATCATCAGAAGAACCGTTTTTAAGACCCATTACTATTTTTGTTAATGTAAATCAAATAGTTTTCAGACTTTATACCCTCAAAATGATTTTTGAAGCTAGTTCTCACTTTCTTTCTTAGGGTGTTGAAACAAAAGCAGCATGTGATCTTCTCATTATTACCCTACTTTCTCCCCTTCATCGAAATTTTAATAATATCTTTAAATGATTTTTCTTTAAAAAATTACTTAAACTGGAAAGCATAACTTCTCGGTTAAACCTTATCAAACCAGGATTTAATGAAAAAAAAACTTTACTACAAATGAAAAAAGATGAAAATCAATCACATAGGTGTTCTAGATGTAAGCACCTCCCTCTCCCCCCCCACACACACACAGGAAAACTGCGTACCATGTATTGATAGGTCGACGCAACACAAGGAAGTCTATTCTCTTGTTTTCCATCATTTGAAACCATTCCATCAGCATGTTTTGCAGTGGTCTTTGATAACTTTTCAAAATTTCTTTGGACAAAAACGTGATGAGGAGCACTGCAATAAGTCAATATTTTTATTGTTCAGAAATAAAAGATTTAGCCCACTGGCGTTTTCAACTCCCGAATTCAAAATAATATAATGGCATATTATGGAAAAGAAAGGTAATAAATTGTTAATTGAAGTCAATAGATGTCACTGGAACGAACTTCGCCACTGGAAAGCTGTTATTTCTTGTTTGATTGTACTGTCCTTCCTTTGACAAATTTCTAACCTTAAACGATTTTTATACATATTGTATAGGAAAATAGCAATGACTATGATATTTATTGAGTCAACCGTTTCCACAAAGTTTTTAAGGCAAGTTGGGAATGTATTTTATCTTTTTTAGGTGAACTCTCTGAAAAAGTTTGTCTTTATTGTGGCAATAGTATTTCGAATTTCCAGAATAATGTTTACGTCATTAATGACCAAATTAAGCCGGTGGTTTACATTGTGAAAATATAATCCCTTTTTAAGTTTTTTTCTTTTGAACTCCTTGTTCTTTACTACAATTGCTTCGCAGCCGTCGTACCCCTGACTAATGCATTGACACGGATAAAATTCCTCTTTTTCTAAAACAAATCAATCGTTTTGGCAATGGTTTTTACCTCCATCGCACTAAAGAATTCAAATCCCCAGAAATCTCTTCTCGAACAATCAATTTTTTTAAGATCGAAAAACCTTAATCCTATAGATAATTGTTCATTGCCTTACAAATCCGCAGTTTCATCGGCCAATATGTAGACACCATATATTTTTGCATCCGTTACAATCATGTTTTTTTAATGATAATTCCGCACAAATTGACAAGTTCATTTCAATCATCGAATACTTCCAGACGGCATTAAGCTGTCCTTGAATATGTTCTTTTAATTCCAGATCACCACTTTCTATTCGAAGTTTAATCAGGTCTCAAAAATTCCCTCATGTAGGAATATACCTCTTAAAGGTAAGGTTCCGTAGAAAATTATCGTCTTCAAAATTGCTGTAATATTTTTCTAATATCTGCAATTGTGCTTTGATGTGCTGTCTGCAGCTGCAATATCAACGGGTACGGCCTTTCGTGATTGATTTAGCAGCTTTGGCAGCCCCAAATTGTTATCGATATACTGAGAGTTCTAGCGGAGAATACTGTCAGAAAAATACTCTAGAAAAAATTTAAGTTTATAATATGTTTAGTAAATATAGATAAATTACATACTTCAAATTATCTCATAGAACATTGATGTAATCTTTTTCATTTTATCTTTACTAATAAACCCATTAAAACGTTGTCTGGCAAACATATGAGGTTCATTTTTTTATTTCGCCAAGATTTAGGGGGGACAAGTGCCCCCTGCCCCTCTGTATTATTTATATATATATATTATTATATATATATATAGTATATATAAAATATATATATATATAATATATATATATATAATATTATTAGAGGGCAGGGGCACTTGCCCCCTGCCCCTGGTAAATAGTTAGCTCTAAGTTAAGATTAGTAGTTAGTTAGATTGTTAGTTAAGTTAGTTAGAAATTAGAATTAGTTAGTATAGTTAAGTTAAGTTAGTTAGTTAGTTAGTTAGTTTAGTTAGTTAGTTAGTTAGTTAGTTAGTTAGTTAGTTAGTTAGTTAGTTAGTTAAGTAGTTACGTTAGTTAGTTAGTTAGTTAGTTAGTTAGTTAGTAGTAATAAGTTAGTAAGTTAGTTAGTTAGATTAGTTAGGTTAGTTAGTTAGTTGTTTAGTTAGTTAGTTAGTTAGTTAGTTCACAAGTTAGTTAGTTAGGTTAGTTAGTTAGTTAGTTAGTTTAGTTAGTTAGTTAGTTAGTTAGTTAGTTAGTTAGTTAAGTTAGTTAGTTAGTTAGTAGTTAGTTAGTTAAAGTTAGTTAGTTAGTTAGTTAGTTAGTTAAGTTAGTTAGTTTAGTTTAGTTAGTTTTATTTAGTTAGATTAGTTAGTTAGTTAGTTAGTTAGTTAGTTAGTTAGTAATAGTTAGTTAGTTAGTTAGTTATGATTAGTTAAGTTAGTTAGTTAAGTTAAGTTAGTTATTAGTTAGTTAGTTAAGTTAGTTAGTTAGTTAGTTAGTATTAGTTATGTTAGTTAGTTAGTATAGTTAGTGAGTTAGTTAGTTAGTTAGTTAGTTAGTTAGTTAGTTAGATTAGAATTAGTTAGTAATAAGTAGTTAGTTAGTTAGTTATTAGTTAGTTAGTTAGTTAGTTAGTTAGTTAGTTAAGTAGTTAGTTAGTTAGTTAGTTAGTTAGTTAGTAGTTAGTTAGTTAGTTTAGTACGCATAAGAAATAGAAATGCAAGTTAGTTATTAGTATAGTTAGTAGTTAGTTTAGTTTAGTTAGTTAGTTAGTTAGTAGTTAGTTAGTTAGCTTACAGTTAGTTAGTTAGTTATTAGTTAAGTTAGTTAGTAGTTAGTAGTTAGTTTAGTTAGTTATTAGTTAGTTAGTTTATTAGTTAGTTAAGTTAAGTTAGTTAGTTAGTTAGTTACTTAGTTAGTTAAAAAGTTAGTTAGTTAGTTAGTTAAGTTAGTTAGTTAGTTAGTTAGTTAGTAGTTAGTTAGTTAAGATTAGTTAGTTCTGGTATTTCGAGATGCACCTCAAGGGGTACGTGCACCCCAGTTTGAATACCACTGCTCTAATGGGGTTAAGTGTTGTGCTTTGTGTTTGTTTATTTTGTCCCCTAATAACTGTGTTTATTAGGCTTACCCGTTTTATTTATTTTAAATAAAGTTTTAATAACTGACGAAACAACATGTTAGCTTATAAAGTATTTCTTTTAGTTTTTAAATTTTTTCTAAACTTTTTAGTTGATATCAGCTAGTTGCAATTAGTTTTTAAGATAGTACAATGCTTTTTAGTTTAGTGACAAACATGTTACCTAAAATATCTATAATTTAGTTAGATTAGTTAGTTAGTTAGTTTAGTTAGCTAAGCTAGGCTAGCTAGTTGTTAGTTAGATCAGTTAGTACGTAGTTAGTTAGTTAGTTAGTAGTTAGTTTAGTTAGTTAAGTTAGTTAGTTAGTTAGTTAGTTAGTTAGTTAGTTAGTTAGTTAGTTAGTTAGTTAGTTAGTTAGTTAGTTAGTTAGTTAGTTAGTTAGTTAGTTAGTAGTTAGTAGTTAGTAGTTAAGATTAAGTTAGTTAGTTAGTTTAGTTAGTAGCTTAGCTTTAGTATAGTTAGTTAGTATTAGTTAGTTAGTTAGTTAGCTTAGTTAGTAGTTAGTTAGTTAGTATAGATTAGTTAGTTGTTAGTTAGTTAGTTAGTATAGTAGTTAGTTAGTTAGTTAGTTAGTTAGTTAGTTAGTATAGTTAGTTAGTTAGTTAGTTTAGATAGTTACGTTTAGTTAGTTACGTTATGTTACCTAAAATATCTATAATTTAGTTAGATTAGTTAGTTAGTTAGTAGTTAGTTAGTAAGTTAAGTAGTTAGTTAGTTAGTTAGTTAGTTAGTTAGTTAGTTAGTTAGTTAGTTAGTTAGTTAGTTAGTTAGTTAGTTTTGACCATTTTCTTTTCTGTTTGAAAAATTTTCCTATTTTTATAATAAAATAGTTTCTTGGTAAACTAAAATAGTCCCCAGTTGTTTTCACTGTGTCAATCTCAAGCAGCAATTAAATATACAATGCCGCCTGTATTTTTTTCGACACGCTAATTTGCCGTTAAATGTTCGAAAGAAGAATCTCTAATAAAGGCTATACTTCGAAGGTTGGAATAAATAGTGACTTTCTGATTGGACAACAACATGATAGTGGAGCAGCAAAAAAGAAAAGTATTATATAAAAGTATTCAAGATGTCGAAAATATACAGCGCCTTGTATGTTCAGTGATGTTGACATTCACATGAAGTAAAACAAATTAGAAACTATTAGCACAATGAAAAAAACTGGGCATTATTTTAGTTTTCCAAGACGAAAACTATTTTAGAAGAAAAAATATTTCCTATTTATTCTTTTTGTTGTGGTATAACCGTGTATCTCGATAGTTGTATCGATATGCGAAACAAGAACAAAGACCTCTTAATTTACTTCTGATGTATTAGGAATACCGAACATGACGCAGGCTTCAATTCCGCAAGAGTACATTATCCACTTCTCAAGTAAGTGAGTTTCTAAGAAAATGCATTTGGGCTCGTCGAAGTATGTGGAAACTCCTTGTCTGAAGTATAATATGTATTTCAAATGGTTTTCTTTCATAAATGCAATTAGTTTCTAGTGATCTGTTCAACACTTCTGCTTCTATTCCAACCCACATAAAAATGATGTAATCGGTGGAACATACCTTAAAAAATGTCTTAGTGAATGATGCACAAATGCTTGATTTTCTTCGCTCATTGGAGCTGTAAATTCCCCTTTTCAAAACGTTTCGACATAAAGTGACGAAGCTCTTCTTAACAATCCTCTTTTACCGGGGAAAGCCATATAATCATGGATTTCCCATGCCAGACAGAACATTTATAAAATGGGATTTGTGAAGTATTCCGGGAATTACAATAATACATACCACAACCTTATCAAATGACAAGAAGATGATCATTCCTGAGAATTTTAGCGTCACAATGTATAAAAAAACACAGTTTGACCACAAAAGACATCATCAAACAAATTTCGAATAAAATCATAGATTAAAAGCAATTCTAAAAGTTTTTCTTACAACGAATAAAATAACCACCAAGACACTATATCTTGCTACAAAACCAACAATTGAATTTCAATTGGCTCACTTATGCTCTTGAATTTGTTAGATCGATCTCTTACACACACAAAGAGGGAATAATCTAAAGAGGACGCAATAAATACGAAAAAGTATAGAAAAAATAAATAGCGAATTCTCGATTGGCCAACAATTCATAATGAGAATGGTGGAAGCAGCAAAATGGGAAGAAGGTTAATAAAAAATAAGAGGCTTTAGATAAAAGATAAGTAATTATTTAAACTAAAAAAATATCGTTAGTGTATTTAAACTTTTTAAAGCCATGCTAATTAATATAAACTCATTAAAAACGAAAAAATGAGGGTTCAGAAGATTTATTTATGGCTACTTACCCAATAAAACAAATTTAATAATTAAAAGAGATATTAATTCTGAAATTTATAATTAATATAGTTTTAAAATAATTATAACGGAGAGGAGAAAGAGTAAAAATTAAATACAATCTAAGAAATATATAGATAGAAGATAAATCAAGAGTTGAGTTCAGGATATCCCAATTCATAAAAAATGTAAGAGGCTCAATACCAAGATTTCCTGTACGCGAGAATCAGTTGACGGAGGCAGAAATCGAGAAGTCCAATTTGATAAGCTGAATGGGGATGGTCTTTTTCAACATGGACTATAGGCTAACGTTTAGATGCAAATTACTGGTGGGAGGAATCAAGGACCTTACGAAGTACCCAAAGATGGTAAAATTAACATCCCTTATGTTGGCAAATTTATGAATGTAAAAGTTGTAGAACTGTAAAACTGTCGCTTACGTATCGGCTTCGCTTGCAGGAAACTAATATACAAAAGATAGACTATCGAAGGAAGGTAAACTCTTAAGGGGATTAAAATCTTTGACAATAGAAAAAGTTACAATTTTGAACGTTATTCAGTGGAAATCTGAGAATAAAGGTGGCAAATGGGAAGTGTCTCATTAATATTGGTCTGAGGGTTCTAATAAGAGTATCGGTGAACCAACCTGTGTAAGGAATCTTCAGGTAAATTTTCTGTTTAGGGACATCAAAAGTAGGAGTAGGTGGTCTAAAATGGTTCTCAAGGAAGTTAAATATGATTTTATCAACAATGTATGAAGGAAAGAGATTAAAATTAGCGAAGCTCCTTAAATATTGGAGTTGTGAATGAAAAGAAATCTATGAGGAACATACCTTAAAGACCCGATTTATTCTGCCTGAAGACGGACAATTTTAAACTTATCTGGAAGAAAGCTGAAGAAGTCGAGTGCCTAATTGGGTAGAGGTCAGCTTGAGGTAAATCTGTGTAGAAATGGAACCATCAGTGCGTGAGACACCAAATCAAGAAACGGAAGGAATCCATCCACCTCACACTCCATAAGCAACATAAAAAATATCAAATTTTTCATGGAGGGTTGAGAGTGGATGAGATTCCTTCGTTTCTTGAAGTTGTGTCTCCACTTAAATGCGTTCTTTTTCACCACAGATTTACATCATGGGGGCCTCAACCAACCAAAAACCATTCATTTCCTACGCCATCTCCCACATTAGTTTAAAATTGTCCGGCTATTATACGGAGATAAACTTCCGATGGGTATTTCTAGTTTTACAGCGACAGAGAAAAATTACTTCATTCTTACCTTAGCTCTCACTATTTCTGAAATCAACAATAAAAAAAATGATTACCTAAAAACTATTATATATAAATAATTTTAAATTAAAAAAGTGCGTCAGTATATGACAAGATATAATATATCGTTATGGTGTATACTGTTATAAAAATAGTATTTTAAGTAGATAAGTCCACCAAACAAACACAACAGTCTATGTATAATTTTGGCATATAAATAGTGTTCCATCATCTGCCTCATTCATCGATTCTCTTGGTTGCACCAGTTAATGCTAAGGTTAGTAAAACGATTGATATTAAGATTATAAAATTTTTTGTAATATTTTATATGTTTATATTTATATTTTATAATATAATTATATATCCACAATAATTATAGACATTGGTTATTTAAAAATAATATTATAAACTATATAGAGAATAGATGAACGCCTTAGCTATATAGTGCGAAACGTCCTTAATAAACTATGACACTCTCCTTGGTGTTTGTCTTACAATATTAATAATATAAATATATTATATATATAATATATATATATATATATATAATATATATAATATATATATAATAATAATATACATATATATAATTATATATATATATTATAATAGTATAATATATATATATTATAATTAATTAATATATAAATATATATAGATTATATATTCATCAAACATTAATTGGAGTTAGGATCTTAACTTATTTCCAGTTGATAATATAAGAGGTTTATGATATTCCAAGATAAATCTCTTTAAGTTGGTCAACCAGAAAGAATGACATTTTCGAAGAAGAAATAGGAACGACTGTCGTGTATATTAAAATTGCAAAAAATTTGAATTATTAATGTTTTGAAATATAATAGAAATAAGCGCAATTATTTATTAAAACAACTGAAATACCTAATGTATAACAAAGGGCGTAGTGAAAATAAAAAACTTTCGTTTCAAAAGTTTGAAATTATAATATTATTATACATTATACCTGTCCTCCTTCCTCTGCTAGAAGAGTCATTAATTTTCAAAATATCCTCTGTATCCTCATTTTCAAAATATCCTCTATATCCTCTTCAACGCTGAAAGTATTAAAGGCTAACCATATTTTGGCATTAATCAATAATACAAAGCCAACAATAAGTTTTCATTTTTTTATATGAAAAAAGGTATATCAAACTATACTTTTGAATCCTGTAGAAATACAGAGACTCGGATTCGAGGCTTTAGAATCTGAATCCGGCACCTACGAATCCGAATCTGCGTGTGTGGGAAATGTTAGAATTCAAATCCGGCACCTTCGAACCCGAATTCGCAAATCCGGATTCGGATTCGCCCATCACTGATATATACAGGGTGATTCAAAATTATGGTAAAATTTTTTGGCAACTGTATAAGGACAAATGACAAAAATAATAGGTAAAAGTTCATAATATAAAGTATGACGTAATGTGCTTAAAGTTTTCGTCTGTCTGTCTGTATGTGTTTTTTACTAAATATCTTGTATCTACGAAACCATGTAAGTTACAATCCCTAAATTTAAAAATAGCGGACGTTAAAAATATTTGAGGAACGAATAACTCATTCGGAATAGGAGGTGTAAATTAAACAGTTATATTAATTTGATGATACGTTTATCTTTTCTTAAACACTATAAAACATACTGTTTCTTAAATGCACCTACCAAATGATATCAAAAGGACTAGGATGATTGTTTGAAAATTACCTCCTTAAAGTTATAACCACATGACACGCCGTCCAGGCGTCTTCTCATCGACTGTGGGACCCGTTCAAATATTCCGAGGAGTCTGTTTGATCGTTTCAGTTCCGTTCATAATCCTTAATCGTAGGTCTTCAACGGTGTCGAATGGAGAAGAGTATGCTAAGGTTTTTAAATGTCCCCAAAGGTAATAATCCAGAGGATTTAGGTCTGGTGACCTTGCTGGCTACAGAACTGGGTAACCTAGACCTATCCATTGATTGGGAAAGAGATAACAATCAAATTCAGAGTGTTATCACGTCCAGGAGCCCCATCATGCATTAAACCACATGTTTTGGCGCAACAACTGAAGAGGTAGATCATCAAACAAGGTACGGAGCTCATGTTTCAAAAGTTAAGTAGATAATAATAGCCATTAAGCTGGGAGGGGAGCTCTAAAATAGTAACATGATCATGTAAAATTTCCTGCCCAAAGTTTACTGAAATGATGTGTGAATGATTCTATTTTAATGGCATGGAGGTTCTCGATCTGCCAAATGTGTTTGCTATAGAACGTTAACGATAGCATGTTTCTAGTTAAAAGTGAGGCCTCGCGGGAAATAAAACCTTCATAAAATGTTTTGGTCAATACAATTTGTCAAAAACCATTGACAAATAACAACACGAGAAGCATAGTCACTATCAATAGAGTACGCACCTGATGGACGTATGGATACGGGTGTAATCTGCATACGTGTAGTTAACCTCCAAAATATACTAGATTGGTTTGAATTAAACTGTAGTGACAATTTCTCGCGTGCTCATTTTCAGGATGCTCAGGAAATTTCCATCTTAAGAATAATTTTCTAAAATCAACAGTCATAGAGATACGGGATTCTACCATTCATTAGTTTCTCTTTGGAGACTGCAAAGATACCACTGTTTTCAGGACAAGTCGTTGAATAGAAATAGTGGCAAAAACTAGACAGACAATTGGACAAATTCGAATGGGATATTTCTCTTGGTACAAACGTCTTGTGCAGAAACTATCGCAGCGTGTGCCATCCCATACATAAAATAGACAGTCAGATATACCCAACCCTTTATTTGTCATTCACGGCACACTATTTAAGCTGTGGAATTTTTTGAGGCACACTTGTTTACAATTAATAATTAAGAATAATAATAATAATAAAAAATAATAATAAATAATAATAAATAATAAATAATAATAATTTTAATAATAATAAATTAATTAATAATACATTAATAATTAACAATAAATAATAATAATTAATAATTAATAATAAAATTAAAATAATAATAATAACAATAATTAAATAATAATAATAAATATAATATAAATATATAATATTATAATATAATATAATATAATAATAATAATAATAATAGATTTTAAATTTAAAATATCTATAAAACATAACATGTTTAAATTTGAAAGCTAGAAGAAATATATGTAGGTTTAGAAAAACGATTTAATAATATTATTGGTTAAATTTGTGCTATGCTTGAGGACAAATACTTGTACGTTAGGTCTGAATGATTTAGAACGCAAAAGCGCATTTATTTTCTCCAACGATTCAACAACCTATTTCTTGTTTTTTTTGCATTTTTTGTGACCATTGCAGAGAAAGCTTGTTGACAAAAGTATGATGATGTTGAAGATGGCAAAAGGAAACTTGTGGCTTTTCTACTAGGGTTAGATTACTCCTTTTGTATGCTAAGCCAAAAAAGCAGCCTCTGATAAGTCAGTCTTCTCAAGTTCAACAATTTTCAGTAAAGAATCAGCGAAGAGATGATCATAAAATTCGTCTCTTTCAGTAGCTGTGAGATCTAGTTACATAATCAACACATATCTTTGCCATTGTGAGATGAGGGAAACAATCCATATAACAAAAGAAATTTCTTTCGAAAAGAGAAGAAGTCCTATCTACTGCATACATAATGCAATATTTGATAACATTATCAAAAATGAGTATACCTTTAGCTTCATCTCCTCGGCCAATTACGTTCTGAAATTAATAAAAAGGGATGGAAAATTTGAAAACACTTTTCTTCAATTGCAGACTTCAGATAGAATATCTTTCATCATATGAAACATTTCATTTTATATGTTATGAAGAAACTATATAGAATTTTTTGATCGTACACCTGCAATGAAAGATATTTAATTCATCTTAGAATTTCACTACAAATATCTGACAAAACTATGACAACTGAGTAAAACACAATCATACATATTTAGCAGACCAACCATAGAAAATGCAAATCAATGTTCTCATTTACTACAAAAAAATACTTTTAGTTCTTCTTTGAATGTGAGAACGCGGTCCAGTACTCTACCACGAGATAACCATTTACTTCTGTACGTAAATATAATAGAGAATATATAGATCATCCATTTTCACAACAACATTTTTTCAGGACGTGCACTTCAAGGGGTCCGATTTTAAGGTAATTTATCATCTGAACAACCTGATTTATAAGCTTCAGCGAACTGCTCACCACAATTTTCCCTACTAGTAGTATCTCTGTGACAGGAAAGCCTAAAGAAGGCAATTAAAATCCATAATATTACCTGTAAACTCGCGCAGTTAATCCTTAATCATACATTCCTGTCATTGATGGTGCACCATCAGAACATATTCCACAACAGTCGTTCCAATGAAAGACCAAATGGTAATATGAGAAATATGAATGAATAGACGGAAAGCGAAAAATATCTGCGCGCCAAGTACTAGTTTTTCATTCAAACTCTTTGACCACAAAACAAAAACTAGCTCCAACTATATATTTACCGTCAATTAAATCATAGAATCCAAAGAAGCTGACTTTTGGCCCAAGTACAATATCAGCAACTTTCATCATATTTGTAAAACAAATTATATTTGGTGAGTTTTTAGTTTATCTATGACTTGTTCATTTATGTTTTATAATGACATTTCAGATATTCTACAGCTAATAGTATGGTTAATATGAGAGAAGAAAACCTTCTGAAAAATTGATACTCCACTCGATTTCTTGCTTCAAGATTATGGTATTTCAAACGATAATTTTGGCACGCCGGAAGATAATGATATCCTCTCCAGTTGTATGAGGTTTCACCAATTTCTTGGCGAGCAGTTTGGCAACTTTAAAATGAAGCTTCGAGAACAGTGCCCATTGTTCAACAAGAACTATTCAAACATTTTTATTAATTGCCCTATTTTCTTGATTTTCTAATAGCCTTGAAAAATATGGAGCCGGGTTTCTGGATAACCAGGGTGTTCGATAGCAAGAATGTCTCTAAGTATTGCTGTAGGGACTAATGACTCATGCTTAAGCGTCTTCACCACCACTACAGCACAGGGGACGAGAGGAATATCTGGCAAAAGGAATTGTTTACCATGAATTTCTCGCTGAGGATACTCTGTCAAAGTCAGTTTTTGTTTAAAGTAATTTCAACACTAATCACTGAATCTGTACCCCTGCGATTATTACCCGTTTTCAAAATTGAAGTCATTCATAGTTAGAAGGGCGTCTCTTGGTTGATGTATTGTAAAGTGTACGTTTCATAGCTGTGACAAATTATCCATTTCAGAATCTGAATCACTTATGTAAACAACTTCAAACCCTGTAAACATTAGTAATTTATATTAAACAATATTTGACTCTACTCTATAAGAATATCTAACACAGCAAAAGCACTTATGCTGTGCATATATATAACTAAATATATATAAAATAAATACTAAATATATAAAAAATATAATAAATAAATAAATAAATTAATATAATATATATATATTAATTATTATAATATTATATAAATATATAATTATAATTATATATAATATAATATAATATATATATATATATATATACTATATAAATAATGTAAATATAACTTTCCCAAGAGAATAAAGTCTTAAGGGTTTTTTCATTTAGTAATAAATATTACAGATAAATAATTCAGAATAAATGTGAGATGTTACAATTACCATTAAATCACGCAAAAAGGCACCCCTGACAGATCCGCGGCACATTAAATGCCCGCACGGCACACCGGTAATGGGATCTCTGCATAGATGCAATGTCAAGATGATAATAATAAGAATAGAATAACGTGGTAATTACAGATCCATAATTCAATAACGAAAAGAAAAACGCAAGAAGCACACACTACATAGTCCAACCTTAATTCAGTAAAAACAGAAGAAACCGACCTCTGATACCTTTCTAAACTCTCGCCCATATAGCATCTAACTTGTATTCTATTCTCAAGATCTATTTTGAAACCCTTCTCAAACATAACTAAATATATATAGACCAATCTGGAATTCATTTCCTTCTTTTACAAATACCACAGGAACGAGAGATAATTCGGCGGCTCAGAAGAATCTAACTGCTTGATATACCTTTCCTGATCTAACAGATTTAATGAAGTTTTATACAACCGCCAAATTAATAAGGAAATTATCTGGGAGACACTTGCCTTGGTAAGACGCTTGAATATCCAAACATTTGAAAAACCGGGTATGACACGCAGTCACTTCTCTCCAAGCTCCCCTCCTATTGAATTTCCTCCTTCTCTTTCCTTATTATGTCTAGCTATCTTATCAAATCGACTCAATTCGGCTGTGATTAGAGTAGGATGCGACTTCTCATTATTAATTTACTTATTCATAAAGATGGTTTCTCAGGATTTGATCTTATACTAACTTATATATACTTGCTTAATATCATTAAAATTTTTATAGTAGATTTTTGTTCACCATGTTTCATTATGCGGTGACTAGACCCTTATTCTTAATAACTCATATACTTCTTGCTAATTTTAATTTACTTCTAGAATGCTTCATGGTAGATATCTTATAAATTAAACTAAGATCTGGATAAAGAATTCCGGGGTGGCGGTAGTATACAACAACTTGATGAAATTACAATTCTATTAAAAACCCAAAACTATATAACAAATCTCCAACTTCTCTAAGACACCTTTCTAACTTTCTTATCTCTTTCGGGTTCTCTCGTCTCATCACTAGATTGACAAATAAACATCCTTGGCCTAAAACATAAACAAAAAAATGTTTGAAACCTCACATCACAATGGTTGCTAGGGCCGGCCTCAAAGAAACTGAGGGAGTTCTGTTTAGACTGCGAGAACTTTTTTCCTCTTCCTCAGTAACTCCAGCTATACAAGGGTCTTATCGCCCTTGAATGGAGAACTGCTCTCAATCTGGAAAGAAGTCTGGTTTCAACCAGCTTTTGGATAAGGTCGAGTCAAAGGACACTTATAAACTGCCTGTACTTTCTAGTTCACTTGAACTTCTACTTTTGCGGCGTGACGTTGGCGCATCATCTCTTTCCTATAGGTACCATAGCGGCAAAGGTTGCTCGACGGGAACTTTGCACTCGCGTTGAAAACCACCTTACAAGAAACGCCCTCGCTTAAAGCACAAAGAGGTGCTGCTGATCGCGCACATTGAGATTTTGAGTTATATATTAGGAACTCCAGACTAAAAGATAAACGATAAGAACGGTGCTCCTGCTTTCCTGCCACCTTCTATTCTATGGAAATTCTCTTCTACATTCTGTGTTTCACTAACATCTATAAATCTCAAACACCTGTTACAAAGCCGGCGTCTGTTACCATCTCTGAGTAATTACGAATATAGAATTGAATCTTCTGTTGAGTCTTAAAAACACAAACCATCCTAATAGGGCTCTGCCCAAGTGAAAGTCAGTGGTGACAACTGGAGAAGATCCAATGAAAGTTACATCTGTAACTCGGCAACACAAACAGACAGCACTCATTTTATTGTAACAAGTTAGTGGTTGTTTTGAGTCAACAATGAGCTGAAAATTTCTTATGGAAGGAGTAGCTGTTTTGTGGAAGAGTTGTTATTAATATTTAAATGTTTCCAATTACTAAAATATTTAAACATCTCATATTTCCCTTATTACTAGTCATAATTTATTAAATGTTTATTACCATTTTAGATCACTGTCGTCGAGATACAACAATAGTCTGTGTTTTTTGGTTCCTTAACATTTCACCCAAGTCACCCGCTTTCATGGAATGTCGCCTCAAATACTTTAACGGCCGACCAATTTTTAAATTTATGATAAATTTGATACTTCTTTTGTCGTCATTAGTACTACACACAACAGTACTCATTTCAAATATAGGGTTTATACCTACTTGGTTTCCAAGAACAACAAAAATATTTAGTAAAAAAACACATACAAGACAGCAAGACGGAAAACTAAGCACATTACTCATACCTTTATTGGAAACTATATTTACTTATATTTCTGCATTTCTTTCACGTTACCAAAAATTACCCATTTAATTCTGTACCCCTATATATATATATAAATATAATAATATATACTATATAATATATATATATATATATTATATATATATATATATATTATATATAATAATATTATATATATATATATATATATTTTATATAATATATATATTATAATATATATTTATATTTATTTTATATATTTATATATATATAATTATAATATAAATATAATACTATAGATTATATTATATCATATCATATATATAAATATAAATATAATTATATATATATATTATATATATAATATAATATATATATATATATATATATATATATATAATATATATATATATATATATAGATATAATAATTTCCCCAGATACTGGGGAATGATGATCAGTATAAACGGAAACAGAAAAAGATAAAGTAGGAAAAATCCATTAGACAAGGAAGTCGAAAAAGAAAGCCCCCTGTGGCTACACGATCCCCTACCATACTCTTTAAGTGAGAACTAAAGTCGAAGTCTGAAAGCTCATGACCTTATGAGGTTTCACAGACGAGATGAGACGAATACCTACACATGGGATATACATATAAAGACAAATGTGGAGAATTACAATCCCACATAGGCCAGACCCACAAACCTACAACCTCCTCCAAAACCTCGCACATTCACCCTATTAGCACCTTTCCTATTGTCTCTAGAATCAAACTCACATTCCTAATTTACAATTCATTCAATTTTTATATCGGATAAATTCCCAAGCACACTTCATCACTTACCACATCCGCTTTAACCAAACCACCATTTCATCCTTTCCATCATGACCCAAACCATTCAAATGTACTCTCGTCATTCTTCATTAATAAAGCCATTCTTCACACACCACAACTTCCTAATGCGTTCATTCCTTATATTTATCAATTCTTCTCCACACACTAACCGGCCTCTATAAGATTGTCCATCATAGACACACTTGTACAGATAACATATACCTTTTATTCACATACCATAGTTTCAATACTATAAAATAACACATTCATGTAAAAACCTAGTGCACTCCAGACTTAGCTCCCAATAATATACCAATTCCACCAGGGATTTAGATGCACAGTCACCTTCCTGCCATTCACAATATTTCACAAAATATGAATTGAATACGATGGTGAAAAGTTTGTTGCAATGAAATAACTGGAAGTGAGCGAGGTGAATTGGTTTAAAATTAATAGTGCAGTCGATCTCAGGGAGTGTAATGTAATCTTCTTGGTATACATGGATAGCCGTGAAAGATTAGGCTTAGAGGTGGTAGGAGAGGAAGTAAGCTAGGCAGAATGGAATGGAGTGTGTAGTGTGTCCTAAGAATATAAAATACAAAGAATAACAGATGAAGATTGGTTGGTAAATTTGTGAATCTGAGGAAGTTTGAGAGGAATTCGGTATAAGTGAAGGTTGGAACAAGAAAGAGGATTGTGTTATAAAACCGAAATTTAGAAAGTTAATGTAGAATAAGAGAAAAAGTGATTGGTAGTTAGGTGAGAACAGGCGTTGCTGGCAATCGCTTTGGACGATGAGCAGTAATGCAAACCAGAGTATCTGAGCTTTTAATATAATAAGAAGCTATAATGTTGCATAACAATAGAAACAAGTAACCGAGTTTAATATTCACCGAATATATGAATCTTGAGTTAAAAAGGCAACCCGGTCCTATGCAGAATGTAGATAGGGAAAGTTTTTGAATGTTAACGGAAGGTGCCTGGCGGCAATTAATCTGATGGTAGGACTTCGAATGGACTAAGTCTGGAAAGGCTGGTGTTCTTGCATGAAGATATTTGTTAACCTGTAATGAAACTATAGTATGGAATAAAAGGTTTCAGATCAAAAGCTGCAAATCTAATATAATGGATAATCTTATTGATATGTTAGGATAGATTAGAAAATATGAAATGAGAGAATTGAATGTCTTATAGAGTTGCTTGTGGTTGAAGAAAACCGTAAATGAGAGACATAGTGTATATTAAGATGCGATATTGGTCATTGATCGATTGTAAAAACGGAATGTACAGTACAGTGCGTATCACTAGCAAGCAAAAGTAATTCTAAAGAAAAGGAATCTCCTAAAGCAAATGAAGAAAAGAATAAGAAAGTAGTAAAAGTAAATGGCAATGATGATAAAAAGGCAAAGCATGATGATATTGCTGATTTTGATGATGATGCTGAGGAAGATAAATTTGCTAACAGTGAAAATGGTAATGAATCAGATGATGAAGAGGATTCTGAATCGGATTCGGAAGTTGAGGAGAAAAAGAAGTATTTTTGTGATAAATGTGAAATGGGTTTTAGCCATGTTTTTAAATTGAGACATCACAAAAAGAAAAAGCATTCTTCTGTGTGGTCAAATTCTGGCTGTGAAGATTTTGTGGCTAAAAATGAATCCTTGACATGCAAATTCTGTCGAAAGAAATGCAGGAGTGAGCACCAGTTAAATGAACATATTCAGCAGCATAAGTCCTCTGGTGAGAGAGGAAAAGTAACAGGGAATGATAATGGTCAGTCAGGCCCTTTGAGAAAACCAATTACTTTAACTCGTTATTCAACTGAAAGCTCGGATTCTCAGCTCAGAATAGATGAAAGTGAGCCAGAAGATTCATTAGCTGCAGAAGGAACATCAGGGAAAAGTGAAGAAA
>JABUQX010002589.1:30000-39393 GCA_015478945.1 Trachelipus rathkii | reverse complement strand
AACAATTCTTCAGATACATATTCTAACAATAATATTAAAGATATACCTACATCTCAAGATCAAAAACTTTCTTATTAACTGTTAAAAAGCATAGAAAGGGTAAAGTATAATTTCTTAACTTCAAATTAGGCATAAAAATTTCCCCTTATAAAACAATAATGAATTTAACTTAAATACCTATGAAATTTACAAAGGGAATTAATTTCTTCAATTAAAAATATACATTTTAAAATGTTTAAGCTTATAAAAATTTGGCGAATACACATACCATAGGCATCTTCATCCGGATCTCCCGAGTAATACTGAAGAACTGTTCGATATATTATGTACCCCAATTTTTTGTACATGCTAATGGCTACAGAGTTACTGACTCTAACGAAGAGGTCGACAAAGAAGCATCTTTTCCTGTAAGGGCAGAAAGACTTATTATTACAATTATCGGCTTTTAGGTATTTCGTGCAGTCATTTCAATTCTTCTATTAGATCAAAACTTTTGAACGAGTTATTTAACAGAATTAAATTTAAATAGTGCGAAGCTTTAAAAATACTTATAACATGTTCTTTTTAGTTTACTTTGAATATTAGTTTTTTTGCTGATTTTTTTTGTAAGCTTGGATTTCTTAATTCAGTATGCAGTCACTTAAATGTATTTTGATTTTTTTCTAAGATCATTAATTTATTCTTACGTTTATTTCAACTGTTACCTATAGTTTTCATGTCGTTATTTTTACTTTTAAAAAAATTTCCCTTTTCTTCTCCCCTCTAGCGAGAGGGGCATCCTGCGAAGCATGAGACAGGGGATATAGAGGGAGGGGCGAAGGCCCCACCAAGGATGAAAAAATAAAAATATATAAAAAATATCAAATACTATTATGATAATAATATATATATATATAATATATATATATATATATATATATATATATAATATATATATATTATATATAAATAATTATATATAATATATATATATATATGATTATTATTATATATATATATATCATTATATATATAATATATATATATATATATATATATATTATATATATGTAGTATATATATATATATATATATATATATAACACGATGGGAAATATGAAAATCTAGTATTAAATCTATATATATATATCTATATACATATATATATACTATATTGACCTTATGTTAGTTCTGGCTCTTTTCACTTTTTTACGCACTCAAACTAATTCCCTATAATTCCTACAGTGTTTCCCCTTATCCCCATTACCCTTATATAAGGGTACATTACTGCTCTCTCCAATCCCTCGGAACACAAATCAATAAACGGCTTTGTTACACAACTTTCAAATTCAATCAATCAACATCTCGCCTCCGGTCTTGATCATTCACAGTAATTTCATCTATACCTGTTAATTTTGATTCTTCAACTTTCTCACTTACCCATTACCTCCTCCTTACTAATACCTCATCCCCAATCTGATTCTTCTTGCACCATCAACCCACACACATTCACTATACCCTCTTCATATTGCCATGTTATGCAGATTTTCGGTGTTCCCTCCACACTCCCCTCACATCCATTCTCATCAGTTTACGAAAGCACCATCTCTATTCATTATTCTAAGGAAGATTCCCTTTTCTCAATAACAATTCACGATCCTTGCAGAAGAGCTTCACATTCCCTTGTAAGTTTCCATTTATCCTCCTTTCCAAACTGTTCATTTACTCTTTTTTCCTTCTACGTAGCATTACTTTAGTATTCCTTTCTTCCTCCTTATATAATTCCCAAACACTTTTCTTTGACCTCATCAATTACTTTTAGTACATTCAACCACGGTTCCTTTTCACTTTTACCCTTGCATCACTCACTGTAACATCTAACTTTCTTATAGCAAGCTTGCAAGTTTGACGTTTCAAACTTGTTTCACATTTGATACTTGGCAAGCTTCTTAAATACTTATCCTTTATAACGATGCTCACTTAACTTCCACTTTTAATTCTACCCACTTCTTTCCTTATCACCTTCCTCTCAACCCATGCCCCCACTAACTTAATTTTACATAGAACAACATAATTATCAGATAATCCCACTCCTAACCCTCCCCCCCCCCCCCCCCCTTCACCCCCCCCCCCTACTTCAACATCTTCTTCAACCACAAAATCAATCATACTTTTCACTTCGATACCAACTCTACCTACTCCAACTCTAGTATACTTATGAATTCTCTTATGTTTAAAGAAAATATTGTGGTAATCTGTAGGTAGGTAAGTATGTTTAAAGTATAAGTCCATGATGAATGATAGTCAGTCAGGCCACTTTGGATTCAGAGGATGTACAGGTATGTAAAGAGTTTTTTTTTTATGTTTGTATCATATTGCGTTTATTGTTTATATTATTCTATTTATATTATTATTATTGCTAAGTTATATTATTATATTTTTAGTTACTGTATAGCTGAGGAAGAGGGATTGGGAGATGGGGGGGCGGGGGGGGGTATGGGTGTTGAAACAGAGTTGGGGGGGGGGGGTGACGAGCTCAACTGATAAGATCACTGATCACTATCATTTCTTTATTTTTCTTCGGTTTTTGGTTTACCTTTGTTTCTTTTTTTTTCTCTCGCGGCGCGGAGCTCCGAATTTCCCACTAGGATGCTAGGAGAGTATGTGTTGGGTGTTAGTTTTTTTTTTTTAACCCATTGACTTTTGCTTTTTTCTTTTTTTTAGATTCTTAGATTGTACCCAAGTGCGGACGCACAGTGGTTTTTACTGGAGGGTATTTTTTGTTTAAAATAATTTTCATTTTTTTTGATTGACTGATGTATAAATTGGAAGACGCTTTTACGTTTGACGAGAGAAAGGTAATATGCACTATTTTTTTATAATTGTAATTTATTCTTTTTCTTTTATTACTTATTCTTTTAGGATTATTAACAATTTTTATTATTATTATGTAAGGTGTGTGAAGTGAATGAATGCAGTTAATTTTTATAGGTTCGTTTTGTTTGATTTTTTTTTATTTTGTTGATCGTCTGTTCAAAGGGTTTTGGTTGCTCTGTGTTTGAAGACGGTGGAATACAGTTAGGACTGGGAGAATAAACCTGTCACCTGTTAGGAAGGAGGTATGAAGTATTATTGTTATTGTTAGTTATTATATTTATTTATGATAATTATTACTATTATTTTTACTATTATTAAGTTTGCTTATGCTTTTTATTGTTATATGTTTATGGTTATTTTATTTATGCTAAGGGAGTGGAAATCTTTGAGGTATGATGATGTTTTTGTTGTCTAACGGAGGGTCATCTGGATTAAAGAGGGGCAAGGGTTACGAGAAATACCCTTTATCAAGAAAAAAAAAACTGGATAGTATCCAGGTAGTATTTAATTTATATGCGTTTATTGTTTTCATTTTTTATATTTTGGTTATATAATTTAGGCAATAGTAATTTGAATATAGTGGTTATTTAATTCAATTTAATTAATTAATTAAAAAGAGATGTAATTTAAAATTGATTAAAATTTTGTCTAGATATTCATATTTATTATAAACGCATATAAATTAAATACTACCTGGATACTATCCAGTTTTTTTTTTCTTGATAAAGGGTATTTCTCGTAACCCTTGCCCCTCTTTAATCCAGATGACCCTCCGTTAGACAACAAAAACATCATCATACCTCAAAGATTTCCACTCCCTTAGCATAAATAAAATAACCATAAACATATAACAATAAAAAGCATAAGCAAACTTAATAATAGTAAAAATAATAGTAATAATTATCATAAATAAATATAATAACTAACAATAACAATAATACTTCATACCTCCTTCCTAACAGGTGACAGGTTTATTCTCCCAGTCCTAACTGTATTCCACCGTCTTCAAACACAGAGCAACCAAAACCCTTTGAACAGACGATCAACAAAATAAAAAAAAATCAAACAAAACGAACCTATAAAAATTAACTGCATTCATTCACTTCACACACCTTACATAATAATAATAAAAATTGTTAATAATCCTAAAAGAATAAGTAATAAAAGAAAAAGAATAAATTACAATTATAAAAAAATAGTGCATATTACCTTTCTCTCGTCAAACGTAAAAGCGTCTTCCAATTTATACATCAGTCAATCAAAAAAAATGAAAATTATTTTAAACAAAAAATACCCTCCAGTAAAAACCACTGTGCGTCCGCACTTGGGTACAATCTAAGAATCTAAAAAAAAGAAAAAAGCAAAAGTCAATGGGTTAAAAAAAAAAAACTAACACCCAACACATACTCTCCTAGCATCCTAGTGGGAAATTCGGAGCTCCGCGCCGCGAGAGAAAAAAAAAGAAACAAAGGTAAACCAAAAACCGAAGAAAAATAAAGAAATGATAGTGATCAGTGATTTTATCAGTTGGGACCCGCCCCCCCCCCCCCCAACTCTGATTCTACACACATACACCCTCCGATCACTCATCTCTCATCCCTATTCCTCAGCTCTAGCGTATAAAAATATATAAATTACTGTAATCAGCAAAGCAAGTAATATAATATAGAATAATATAAACCAATAAACGCAATATGATACAAACACTAAAAAAAAAACTCTTACATAACCTGTAATCATCTGAATCCAAAGTGGCCTGACTGACTATCATTCATCATGGACTTATACTTTAAACATACTTACCTACCTACAGATTACCACAATATTTTCTTTAAACATAAGAGAATTCATAAGTATACAGAGTTGGTGTGTTGGTAGAGTTGGTATCGAAGTGGAAAAGTATGAAATTGATTTTGTTTGAAGAAGATGTTGAAGTATGTGTTGGCTGTTAAATCAGAAGGGGGGGGGGAGGGTTAGGAGTGGGATTATCTGATAATATGTTGTTCCTTGTAAAAAATTAAGTTAGTGGGGCATGGTTGAGAGGAAGGTGATAAGGAAAGAAGTGGGTGAAATTAAAAGTGAGAAGTTAAGTGAGCTCGTTATAAAGGATTAAGTATTTAAGAACGCTTGCAAGTAAATCATCTGAATGTGAACAATTTGAAACTGAACAAATCTGGAGCAAATGAAGAAGTAAGAATGGTAACAGTGAGTGATGGAAGCGGTTAAAAGTGAAAAGGAACCGTGGTTTGAGGGAAAACAAATGTCCTTTGAAACCTCATAAAAAAGATGTTTGGAATTATATAAGGAGGAAAAAAGGAATACTAAAAGATGCATACGTTGAAGGGAAAAAGAGGTAAATGAACAGTTTGGAAGGAGGATGAATGGAAACTTACAAGGGAATAGGAAGCTCTTTTGGAAGGAAGCGTGAAAGGTTAGGAATGAGAATAAGTGGAATCTTCTTAAGAATAATGAATAGAGATGGGGGTGCTTTCGTAACTGATGAAATGATTGTGAGGAGTGTGTGGAGGGAACACCGAAAATCTGCATAACATTGGCAGTAATGAAAAAAAAAAGAAAAGGGGGGTAGGGTGTGAATGTGTGGGGTTTGATGGTGCAAGAAGGAATCAGTATTTGGGGTTGAGGTCATATAGTAAGGAGGAGGTAATGGGTAGAGTGAGAAAGTTGAAGAATGCTAAACCTGCAGGTATAGAGATAGAAATTACTGGTGAAATGATCAAGAACGGAGGCGAGATGTTGATTGATTGAATTTGAAAGTTGTGTAACAAAGCGTTTATTGAGTTTAGTGTTCCGAGGGATTGGAGGAGAGCAGTAATAGTACCCTTATATAAGGGTAATGGGGGATAAGGGGTAACTGTAGGAATTATAGGGGAATTAGTTTATTCAAAAAAGTAAAAAAGTAGCCACGAAATACCTAAAGGTCATAATATATATAATAATATATATATATATATATATATATTATATATATATATATATATATATATATATATATATATTATATATATATATATATATATATATATTAGTGTACATATATATTATATATATATATTATATATATCTATATATATATATATATATAATATATATATATTATATAATATATATATATATATAATATATATATAATATATAGTACACAAAATATATAAATATTATATATAATATATATATATATATATATATATTATATATATATATTTGATATTTTTTTATATATTTTATTTTTCATCCTGGGTGGGGCCTTCGGCCCTCCCCCTCAAAACCCCCTGTCTCATGCTTCGCAGGATGCCCCTCTCGCTTCGCCCGAGGGTTAAATGGAAAAGGAAATTTTTTTAAAATAAAAATACTATGAAAAACTATAGTAACAGTTGAAATAAACGAAGAATAAAAATTAAAGGACTTAGAAAAAATCAAATTCATATTAAAGTTAAATAATAATAATAATAATAAATAAAAGCTTACAAAAAAAATCAACAAAAAAACAAATATTCAAAATAAACTAAAAAGAACATGTTATAAGTATTTTTAAAGCTTCGCACTATTTAAATTTAATTCTGTTAAATAACTCGTTCAAAAGTATTGATATAATAGAAAAAATGAAATGACTGCACGAAATACCTAAAAGCCGATAATTGTAATAATAAGTCTTTCTGCCCTTACAGGAAAAGATGCTTCTTTGTCGACCTCTTCGTTAGAGTCAGTAACTCTGTAGCCATTAGCATGTACAAAAAATTGGGGTACATAATATATCGAACAGTTCTTCAGTATTACTCGGGAGATCCGGATGAAGATGCCTATGGTATGTGTATTCGCCAAATTTTTATAAGCTTAAACATTTTAAAATGTATATTTTTAATTGAAGAAATTAATTCCCTTTGTAAATTTCATAGGTATTTAAGTTAAATTCATTATTGTTTTATAAGGGGAAATTTTTATGCCTAATTTGAAGTTAAGAAATTATACTTTACCCTTTCTATGCTTTTTAACAGTTAATAAGAAAGTTTTTGATCTTGAGATGTAGGTATATCTTTAATATTATTGTTAGAATATGTATCTGAAGAATTGTTTAAGACTTCATCACCCTATATCGCTCCCTCCCTCCCATTTTTTTTAATACATTTTGGGCTTCATATTTTTTTCTTTTAATTAATTAATCTTGGAAGCCAGTTCATTGTTTGGTTAAAAATTAAAACATTCTCAAGGAATGGTTTAAATTTTATTTAACATGTCACATAGTTCAGTTTCATTTTATCTTCGTAACATATGAGTAATATGTTTTTTTTTTTTTTTTTTTGCCGCCCGTGTAATGAAAGTATCTTCATCACCTATACCAGTAGTTACAGCTTTAGGGAAAATGAGCTGAATTACACACAACTTCTTTTCGCAAACCATTCCAAAACTTAACCCAATTACTGAATGAGTATTTTCTTACATCAAGATGGCATACCTTCTTTATTTTCTTATCATGTCCCCTGGTCTCTCTTCCGTGGTCTACTATAAAGAATTTATTGGTCTCGGTATTATCGAGAGATGTAATATAATTTGCTTTGTATAATTTTGAAAAAAAAATTTATTTTTTGTTTACAATGTTTCAGATATGAGGAAAGCGTTATCAAAGGATATACATAAGAAATCTGTAATTCCGTTGACGCATCCTGTAAGGCCCGAGGACATCGAATAGTACTGGGCTGCACTTCTCTACCTGAATATTATCCTGTATTTTTTAACACTTTATTTATTTACTAAATGGGGAACGATAGTAATTTAATTATTAACTTTAAAGCAAAATGAGTTTGACTGATGAAAATGATATAAAATTAGTGAAAGAAATTTTTTTAGCCTTAAATTAATAATAAAATTTATCTCTATATTCTCAAACTCTTTAGTGTGTTGGTGGTGAAAAAAAGTTAATTAAGCTCTAATGAAGCAGGAATTAAATTTGTATAATTTTTTAGTTTGATTTTAAAAGAAACATGTTGGAATTGAAAAATCTACCAGTGTATCCCGAAGCTCTTGCTTGGTTTCAATTAATTTTTATATGGGTTACTTTTCTCTTATTTTGTATGATCAACACTTTCCAACTCGGTAAGAGAGGTTTATTAATATAAGTGCCCTTTCAGTTTCCGAAATCTGCTAATGATACTGAATATTGTTTTGATACGATATTGCCTGAAGTAATATTTATCTTTTTTGTGGATAAATAGATAGATAGATCACTCATTGTTGATATTTGTGATTTCTCAAATTTGTCAATTATAGTTAATTATTATATAAACTTTAATAGCTTTGAGTAGTATATCATAGAAAAGAAGCTCCAATTTCATAATCTTTAAAATTTTCAGTAAGCATGTTAACAGTAGGTATTTTATAGTAAATAGTTCGAACATTCGTATTATTTTATGAATGTAAATTTATTATTTAAACTGTAGGTTTTTGTGTAAATTGTTTAATATCTAGTTAATTAATGTGTTTTCTTTAGCTGTAATTATGCCTAATTATGGTTTTGTTCAGGCTTAATTAATTTCTGTACTTTTACAATTTTTGAGAAACGTAATTAGTTCAAATTTGTATCGTGACTGCTTGAGCTGTTAATTAAATTATAGTAAAGCTAATTTTGATATGCTTGGAGCAAGTTTATAGGTAATTGATGTATTAGAAGTTAATTTGTTCTTTTTAGTATGTAATTAATTTAATAATGTAGATTGTAATTTTTTATCCTCCGTGTCAATTTCTTAATAAAGGCTAAATTTAATAAACTAATTCCTATTAAATTTGAATTTCCAATTTTTCTTTTTCCTTTGTTTCAAAGCATTATCTCGAGTCAACTTTTCCGATGAATAAACTTTAATGGATCAGATTGAAATATCTTTTGGGTGTTTAAACAAGGGTAGTGAGGAATTATGGGAGTATTTGATTTCTTTAGTAAGTTCACAAACTCGGATTTACAAGGAAATTTGTTAAAAAAGAAAAAAAAAACCGAGTGTTTCTGCACAAAAAAAAAGCTTATCGACCCAGCAGAAAATTTGGACTAAATTCTGTTGAATCTCTCTCTCTCAGTATGCGAACGATGAGATTAGTTTGAAGATACGACAAAAACAAATTTAATAATATAGAATAAAGTGATTCGATTTTGTTATTGCTGAGAGAAATGAAGATTATTTAAAACAAATTAATTCAAAAGAATTCAGTAGGGTGTGACTTTCTTTGGGAATCTGAACTTGTAAGTTAAGTGAACGTGTTTGGAAACACTTTAAATCTTTTTCTTGAAGATTGAAACATTTGCACATCTAAACTAATTTGGAACTACGAATAAGACTAACATTTGGACCTATGAATAAGTTCTCAACATACCCCTCGTTACACAGCAAAATTCGACCTATCCCAGCTTTTCAATCATATCATCAGCAGCTAAAGCAGTATTATCTAACAAAATTTCTTAACAAAGTGGCTAAACTATCAAAGATACCAGCATCTTGAACTATGAATTGGTACTACATTCATCATTTTATGTTT
>JABUQX010002589.1:17500-22500 GCA_015478945.1 Trachelipus rathkii | reverse complement strand
GGAATGTGTGTAGGTTCTTTAATTAGTTGCTCCAGATCGTTGAGAATACTAAATGATCCTATTCCTCCACACCTAAATCAGTATGAGAGGACCTCAACCATTCGGTGTTGTGTACATTGAAATCCCCTAAATAAAGGACCTCAGTATTTGGATGAGAAGATATAACAGTCTCGTGAGAAGTAGTAATTTAGTCAAAAAAGGCATGAAAATCTGTTCTGTTAGGAGAACGGTAGCAGAAGCACAAGATTATTGTAGTAGAAGGAAGAAAGATTTTAAGCCACAGAGCATCGAAGTTAGGATATATATATATATATATATATATATATATATATATATAATATATAATATATATAATATATATTATTTATATATATATATATATATAGTATATATATAAATATATAATATATATATATATATTATATATATATATATATAAATAAATAAATAATATATATATATATATAGTATATATATATATATTATATATATATTATATATATATATATATATATATATACTATATATATATTATATAATATAATATATATATATATATATATATATATATATATATATATATATATATATATATATATATATATATATATTAAAACGTATGCTTCTTCCACATAGTTTGACGAGGTTCAACAAGTGCTTGAAGGAAGGAAGGAAGCAAGCATGTGAGGAAGAAAAGAGATTTGTCAGGTGAACGTCATGATGCTGATGGTGGCACTCCCCCCCCCCCCAAAAAAAAAAAAGATAAACAGCTGAAGATACCTCAGGCAATGGCTCTTTGTGCATTTAGTGGCCGTTTTTTTTTCAACGAACTTCTAGAAGACAGAATTATTATTTCTTCATCGACAATGTCTTGTCGCTCAGAATGAATGAGAGGGATTCCTTCATCCAGCTGATGGAATATGCTTCAAACAGAAAGTTCTCCATGTGTCGGCGTACATTGATTGAGGAAAAATTTAAGTGTGGAGTCGTCTCTTTGAAGATAATCTGAAAGAACCTCTCTATGTAGCCACAACAACTGATGTTTGTTCTTGCTGAAACAAGTAGGTTTGATTAAGCAAATAATTATATTCATAATATGTACGCCAATGTAGCAATACAGTCAATACCTTTTGCTTCTTAAGAACTCTTTATGTATTAAAAATTTCAGCTTAAATATTTAATTTGCCTAAATATTACTAACTGCTTTAACCCCTTACTATCATAAATATCGTAAATAAGCTTATATAATTTTGTTTAAGTTTATTTCGTTTCGTTAACTATTGTTAATTATATATAATCTTATTTGCATATCATATCTGGGTGTAACAATTCATTGGATCCACCCTCATACTCTCATAAGATATAAAAAGGGGTCATAGCTTGCCGTTGGCTGAAAGGAAAACAAACATTCAATGTGCTTGCCAAAGAAATTGAGGACATCCACATTCAATTTGGCACACAGGATAAGATCTGTGCAACTACTACGGGCAATGGTCATAACTTTGTCAAAGCTTTCAGCTAAGTTTTAATCAATATAATAAATATTGTAATTAAATGATAAAATATTAACGACTCAAGAATTCTTTAAAGATGTGCGTTTCTTGATCACTGTCATAGCAAAATCAGCATTGAATATTAATGCATATTAGTAATAGAGTAATAGTACATTATATTCATGTAAAAATAAATGTAGTTGTCATTTAAAAACAGTAATGCTTTGCTTTCTAATCATTGTTCTTGCTCTCTTGCAGCTTATTTGCCGAGTCACAGGCTGACGGGAAGCGTAGTCAGTCACAGGACGCCGCAAGGTCTACAACGCATAGTGACAGTGAAGAGGAAGATGATGCTGACGAAAGCGAAATAACAATTGAAGATGTCACAACAATACTTGACCAAGGTATGAGCTGATAAGTGATTACTAAACCTAAATTTGTTAAGTTATTGATAAGTGAAATTATAACTTATACACGAATAACTGTTTATTTAATTAACTTGGAATAGTAAATAAATATGAGTAAAAGAGTTATTGTCCTTGACCCTTGTTTTTATTTCAGGTCTGCAATCTTCAGAGTTGGGCGACTTTTTTTTTTTTTTTTTTTTTTTTTTTTTTTTTTATATTTGTCACTGCCAATAACGGAAGAGCTCCTATTCAAAGGGTTTTTTCACCTATCATAAGCTCACTGACCAACGTATAATACGCAGATGAGCACAGACGCAGGCTTTGAAGTGAGGGAGATCAAATTCAGCAGGAAACACAGAAGATGGAAGAGAATTCCACAGAACAGAGGTGGCAGGAAAGAAGAAGCACCGCAGCGAACTAACCTGGATTTACCTATTATCCACACAATTCTCATGTGCAGACACATCACCCTTTACTACTGAGGGCGTCGTAAAGGTGGTGGCAACGCAAGTGGACAAGTTCCCTCGAGCACCTGCCACTACGGCGTACCTATAGAAAAGAGATAGCACCAACACGGAAGAAAAAAGATAGAGGGTCATGAAGTGGAGTAATGGAACAGTTTATAAGTCTTTGACCTTTGACTCGACCCTGTCCAAAAAAAGCCGGGTGAAACCAGAGCCCCAGATATGAGAGCAGTACTCATACAAGGGCGGACGAGGCCTTTGTATAGCTGGAGTAATCCGGAGAAGAGGAATTATTGTTTCTGTTTTTTAAACAGAACTCCCAGTTTCTTTGAGGCCGCCCTAGCAACCGTTGTGATGTGAGGTTTCCAAGACATTTTTTTGTTTATGTTAAGGCCAAGGATGTTTATATTGTCAACAGGAGAAACGAGAGAACCGTCGAAAGAGATAGGAAAGTTGGAAGGTGCTTTAGAAAGGGAGATTTTAGAAGTTGAGTTTTTTAAAGAATTAAATTTCACAAGTTGGAGACGATCCACCTGGAAATTCTATCCAGACCAGCGAGATTAGAAATCGGAAAGATTAAGACGAGAGGCAATTTAGAAGCAAAAAGAGGGAGCAGAATTGAAATGAGTTGAAGAATGAAGGGTCGAGTCATCGGCATACGAGTGGATAGAGTTAGATGTGCAGGTGAGAAGATCATTAATGAAAAGTAAGAATAAAGTAGGAGATAAAACAGAACCCTGAGGACCACAATTGACAGAAAAAGAAGAAGTCGCCCCGTCAACAGCAGCCGATATTGAGCGATTTGAGAGAAGACTAGCTAGACAAGTAAGCAAAGAAAAGGAGGAACCCAAAGGAATTGGAGCTTGAGAGCAGTGACGCGTGCCATACCCGGTCAAATGCTTTGATATGTCAAGCGCCACCACTCCAGTCCCATAGTCCCTAAGGGCGGAAACCATAAATCAGTAAGATAGGGAAAGTATATCACAGTAGAATTCGAGCGCCGAAAGCCGTACTGGCGACGGGAAAGAAGCAACGATTCCCATGATCAAGAAATGAGCTTATAGCGCGATTTCAAAGATCTTAGATAGAATACAGCCATAGGGCGATAGTTAGAAGGGACAGAGCGGGCTACCTTTTTCTGGAACCGGCTGGACATATGCTGTCAACACTGAGGGAAAGTGCTAGTATTGAGACATAGAGAACATAGTTGAACGGGGAGTCAGCACGGAAGCACACCCTCAAAACACGGGGAGGAATGCCATCCGGGCCACATGCCTTCCTAACGTCCATAAATTTCAGGAGTCCATGCACCCGATCAAATGTAATCACAGGCAAAGGTATAGGACACCTGGAGGAGAAGAAGGAGGGAGGAAGAGGAATGCCAGAATCGCCAAGGGTTACAGGAAAATAGGAGACCAAGAGATTGGCCTTTCAGTTGAGAATTTACAGAAGTTGTTAGAGATATGATTCTTTTTGGCAAGAGGCCAGAAAGATTTTCTAGTAGGAGAACTAGGAGGTGGGCGCACTTTCGTTTGATGAAAGGCCGCTTTGCTCGTCGAAGAGCATCCCCGCAGCGATTTCTAGCTGAATAAAACTAGCAAGAGTGATAAGAGAACGAGATTTTTTCCACTTCGGATAGCCGCACCTCTGTCTCTAGCCTGAATGGGCCAGAGAACAAGCACGATCGAACCATGGATTATGAGGAGAGAAAGATTTAGTCGAAGAAGGAATGAACCTGCTCATCCCATCAACGATTACAGCTCCCACTTTATCGGCAGAAACCGAAGTCAAAACAGTCAGTCATTTCAATCATAGTTAGCGTAGAAACGACGCAAGGCCCCTCTAATCAGCCAATCAAAGTGCCATAAAAAAACGCGTAGGCAGTATGGAGCTGTTGGAGAGAAAGTATTGTAATTAAGAGCTACATTAAATAGATTTACTCAAATAGGAGCGAAAGTGTTGTATTTATAGAGAGAAGGACTGGTGGTGAAACATAGGTCAAGTGTGTTCAAGAATTGGTTGGGACGATCCGGAATGTGTGTGGGTTCTTTAATTAGTTGCTCCAGACTACTATGTTTTGCCAAAGCATGGTCGTTGTGCTGCTCATACTTTAAACCTCGTTGCAACTTGCAACTACAGACGCTGCTAAAGATATGGATCACGACAGTAATCAAGATTACAAAAAAAAATCTTGCGACCGGCTTTCAGTAAAGTCCAAACTTTAGGCCAGGAGCCTCAAGCAGCAGATGTCATCAAGGACGGATTAGATGAACCATTCATAATCCCAGTAGCTACAAGATGGAACTCTTCATATGATGCTGTGTACCGCCTCGACAAGATTCTTGGATCTTTGGAAAGTGGTATGAAGAAAGTCTGCAATACCTTAGGCATCCCAAGCTTTGCACCTATCGAAATTACCTTCTTAAAGAATATGAAATGGTGATGCATCCATTGGCTAGAGCCTTGGGTGTGTAGCAAGGAGAGAATAAAGCGTACATGGGAATTTTGCTACCAACAATAACAGTTTCCCTTAATCTACTTATTGATGTTAAGGCAAAAAACCTGTATGTGTGTGTGGCCCTCTTGCTACTGTTGTTGAAAATGCAATCCGCAACAGATTTTACAAAATGCTCAAA
>JABUQX010002589.1:0-12500 GCA_015478945.1 Trachelipus rathkii | reverse complement strand
ATTGTCTTCCGTCTTCCTTTGTTGTTCCAGGAATTTTGTGGGAGGAGCAAGGACTGCAACAGCCAATCTGATATTTGGAAAGCTGATTCAATATGTAATCTGGAATATCTTTCTTCCAATCAGGTGATAGCTTCGTTGTGGGCGGAGCTTGCTCCTTTTCCATTAAGAGGAAGAGTCTTAAGAGTCGACTTTGCAGTTCATTCGTATCCGTATACTCGTTTGTTAAAGAATGATTCACTCTGGTCTTCCATTCTTTAACCCACTTTTAAGTGTAGGTGGCGTTCCCTTCCCTTGGGCATTGCAAACTCCTACAAGTCCGTCTTCATCTCCTCCATCGTCACCTGTGACTGCAAGTAGAGTGACATCATTTACAATTGACGCTATATTGGGAAGACATCACCCTCAGCAGCACGATATTGACAATTCTAGTGTTGTTCGATCTTCAAATCGGAGAAGAGAAGAAAGATTACCAAGATCGACACCTTACCAAACACATACTGGAATGGTTCGAGCACATCACCCATCTGTACGAGAAAATTCCAATGGGATTGCCGGAATTAATAATGTTGGTGCAAAAGCAAAAAACAAAAGAGTTAGAACAATATTTACAGCGGAACAGCTTGAGCGCCTTGAAGCAGAGTTTGCTCGTCAGCAATACATGGTTGGACCTGAAAGACTTTATTTAGCAGCTGCCCTACAACTAACAGAAGCTCAAGTAAAAGTCTGGTTTCAAAATAGAAGAATCAAGTGGAGAAAAGCCTTTATGGAACAGCAACACGCGAGACTGTCTCATTCTCCCGAAGGAGGAACCAATGAAAGTATCTCTCGTTCCCCGTCTCCACTTCGTGTCACAGAGGACTCTTCTTTAGACGAACCACATCATCAACCCGAAGACAAAAATTCGGAGCCTGCCTCAACACTAAATTCATCGATAACGAAAATGGCATCGCCTTTAGAAACATCAATAACTAGAACTGTAACAACCACAACTCCACCATCTTCAGAAACGCTTCATCAAACCTTCAATAATCAACATTTTATCAGCAACTTGAATCCAAGCCAACAAACTCGGCATTTTAGTGAAATTTCTGAGTTGACACGTAACAAGTGACATGTTAAATTCTTTTTATAAAGTGTTAACAAATGATTTACCAAATATTTGAGAATCAAATTTTAGTTTTATATATTTATTTACCTTATTTAATTAAATTAATTAGGTGAAAAAATGTGTGAAACTTTTTTGTGTCTACAAGCAAATCAAAGTGTAATATACATATTATATATATATATATATAAAATATATACACATATAATTACATACATATACATATATATAAATTGTGTTTTTCTTAAAAATATTTATTTCATTTATTTAATATTTTAAATTCTTTTATGTAAAAATAACAGAAACATAAAATTGAAAGAGCAGGAGCATTTGAGGAGTGATACATACATATTACATACATATTATTATTATTATTATTCATACATATATATATATATATATATATATATATATATATATATTTAGAGGAGAATTATTCATAGAGAAATTATGCAATGAATTGAAAATTTTAAATAAAAAATATGTATTTAAAAATTTCAAAATTATTCGAACAGAACGAGCAACAAATGGAGTAAAAACAAAATATATTAAGTAAATGACAAAATAAGAAAAGTAAAAAAATAAATTTAATAAAATAATAAATATTAAAATACTTCTGCAATAAATAAAATGTGGAGAATATTTGAAAGTCTCTGAAGAAATATTTCTCAAAAGGTTAGTAGTAAAGGACTAAAAATTATTATACAATTATTATTGCAAAGGATGAAATGAAACTGCTGCAAATATTATTCATCTCTTTAATTACTACTACTACTAAAACTACTACTACTATTACTAATAATAATAGTAAAAATAATAATAATAATAATAATTTACAATAATAAACAATAATTAACAATAATTTACAATAATTTACAATAATTTACAATAAAAATAATAATAATAATAATAATAATGGAATGGAATAATGGAATAATAGAATGAATAATGGAATGGAATAATGGAATGAATATATGAATGGAATGGAATGGAATGGAATGGAATGGATGGAATGGAATGGAATGGAATGGAATGGAATGGAAATAAATGGAATGGAATGGAATGGAATGGAATGGAATAGGATGGAATGGAATGGAATGGAATGGAATGGAATGGAATGGAATGGAATGGAATGGAATGGAATGGAAGAGGAATGGAATGGAATGGAATGGAATGGAATGGAATGGAATGGAATGGAATGGAATGGAATGGAATGGAATGGAATGGAATGGAATGGAATGGAATGGAATGGAATGGAATGGAATGGAATGGAATGGAATGGAATGGAATGGAATGGAATGGAATGGAATGGAATGGAATGGAATGGAATGGAATGGAATGGAATGGAATGGAATGGAATGGAATGGAATGGAATGGAATCAAGGAATGGAATGGAATCGAATGGAATGGAATGGAATGGAATGGAATGGAATGGAATGGAATGGAATGGAATGGAATGGAATGGAATGGAATGGAATGGAATGGAATGGAATGGAATGGAATGGAATGGAATGGAATGGAATGGAATGGAATGGAATGGAATGGAATGGAATGGAATGGAATGGAATGGAATGGAATGGAATGGAATGGAATGGAATGGAATGGAATGGAATGGAATGGAATGGAATGAATGGAATGGAATGGAATGGAATGGAATGGAATGGAATGGAATGGAATGGAATGGTATATTATTGGAATGGAATGGAATGGAATGGAATGGAATGGAATGGAATGGAATGGAATGGAATGGAATGGAATGGAATGGAATGGAATGGAATGGAATGGAATGGAATGGAATGGAATGGAATGGAGAAGAACAATAATCCCAGGCAATACCAATACTTAGACTACTAATAATAATAATACAATAACTTCAAAAGTCAAACTAAAATACAAATTGACATATTTTCAGAATATACTATTGATATGAGAAAAGAAAAAGAGCCGACAAATTTTATTTTACAATAAAAAAATATTATTTTTTACAATCAATATATAACTTACTATTATTATTATTATTGTAATAAAACTGAACATCGAATATTTATTCCAGAAACATACAAACGAGTATATAGCCTATATATATATATATATATATATATATATATATATATATATATATATATATATATATATATATATATATATATATATATATATATATATATATATATATATATATATATATATATATATATATATATATATAATGTTTATATTTATATATATATATCAATGAGTAGGGATTTCTTTACGTTTTAATAATTCCCATTTAGGAGTGTTATTCCTATGACCGTAAATTCTACTCAAATTGCCATATCGTAAAGTAATGTTTATAATCGTAAATTTTTGCGGTTAATATCGGAAACCTTTTCGGGTCTGAGTTTGGTCTCCTTCCGATAGCGACGCTATAGAATTATATGTTTAAATTACTATTATTGCTGCTATTATGCTATTACGTTCTATATATACTAAACCACAACAATGTTCAATAAATATGTCAGTTTTCCTTAATAAAAACACCAGAATATTCAACAGCGAAACTGGAAATAATACTAATAATAATAATAATAATAATAATAATACAATAATTATGAAAATAATAATAATAATAATAATAATAATAATAATAATAATAATAATAATAATAATAATAATAATAATAATAATAATAATAATAATAATAATAATAATAATAATAATAATAATAATAATAATAGTAACAATAATAATAATAATAATAATAATAATAATAATAATAATAATAATAATAATAATAATAATAATATAATAATAATAATAATAAATAAAAGATAATAATAATAATACGCTTACTATATCGGAGATTGCTGTTTAAATTTAAATTGAATACAAATATGTCACTGCCTCATATTAATATGTATGAAATGAATACATCGTTGTATACGGAAAGCAAAACCTGCAAAAAGGAAATTTTAAATCGAGAAAATTTTATAACATTTAGTAAAAATTAAAATCAAATAAAATAATTAGCGATTTTTATCAATGTTTTATTGTTATTGATTTCTTACTAATAAATAGGTCATTTGAACCGTGTTCGGAATCAAACCCTTTTAAGCATCGGAAATCCGAGCTATAGTTTAATTTCTTTTGCGATCCCACACTCTCTTTTGGGCCCTGCAATCAATAGTGATAAAATTCATCAAGATAACGCCCAAACGCAAAGATCAAACTCCACTCAATTACAGTTGTACACAAAGGAAGTTAATTAATTACTAATCCTCAGAAGGTAAATACTTTATCCAAGATATATTAGTAAACGTAAAAGGTAATTAGCATAAAAAACTAGTACATCGAAGTCAATTAATCGAATAACACAATCTCTGTAAACCTTCTTCTTCATAATATTACACTTCTTGTACTTAATGGAGAAAACTTAATGATGTAGGTAGATAACAGCTTTACTTTAACGAGTATATATTATAATTATTGATATTAATATATTCTTATAATATTTCATTATTATTATTAGTATGTATTAAGATTTTATAACTTAATTTATACGACTCGTAAATAATTGCCATCTTCATTTCGCAAATAAGAAAAAGTATTTATTTTCATGATATTACCGAGCCAGCTACTTCGAAAACCGTCTAACATATTCATAATGCTTATATATAATATAATATTATGTATAGTTGAACGTCCACACTTATGAATAAAAGTTTTTGCATTATATTATATAAAATCAACCCAATAGATTACTCAGATCACAGGCCACATGTACTGAGATTGGAGAAACGAACTCATCTAACCAACATCACTCACGCTATACAGTGGCTCAATATATCGGAGTATAATTTATATTATAGTAGCAGACAGATAAGTCACATGGCAAAGGGTCAGTCGGTTAGTTGAGTTCGAATCTCCACTAAGTCCGTGTATAATCCTAAGGAGTGAAAATTTTACAGAAAAGAATTTGCACGTAAAATTAAAATGAATATTTATTTATTTCCATTTCGCAAATAAAAAAAGTATTTATTTTTTATTATATTATTATTATTATTATTATATTATTATTACGCGAAGTATCTCATATATCTTCAACATTATTATTATTAGACGTATCATGTGGTAGCAAAAGTTACTCTTTCATGTAATTTGCAGCCAAGAGACTATTGCGCGAAAGATCCCGAGGTGAAGTGTTAAAGATAACTACTGCCCGTATATGTATTAATATACGAGAAGAAAAAAAAATAACATCTTAGCCTATAGACCCCTTTTAGTGTGTGATTCGCTCTTTGCTGCGGTTACGCCCCGAGGCGGAGGAACCGGAGTGTCCCAATAGTGCCCTTCAAAGTATATGAGGTTGTTAGTGGGCACCAATAAGAATATATATACCCGTTAACCTTGCGAGATGTTCATACAGTATGCAAATTATTTTAGAACATGTCTCCGTGACAAGCTACCGCTCACAACAGCGAACTGAGTATGTTGTACCCTGCAATCAAACGTCAACGCAGTCACTGGAATTCAAAGAGCAACAACAGGCGGTAAGTGCGCCGAGACGGAAATGATGTATGATATCAGTTTCAAAGCCAGCCAAACGAAAACGGGCGCTAACTATATATTATTAGTCCCCAGCTATAGGTGAACTAATCCTATGGAGAATGCATAACAGGTAAGGACCCCGGAACATTACTAGTATCGCTTAAATAAGTCACTTGTTCCAAGGTAAACATTATAAATATAACTATACCAAGTAATGTAACGTACTTTAATTATGATCTTGTACTTAATCTATCATTGAAAAAGTAATGATTAATGCTCATGAAAGTAAGTAGCTTATAGTAAGTATAAAGTAAGCCGTTGTGCAATCGGTAGGGTTAATACCCAATGTGCGCGGCTATCGAGCGCTGCTGCAAACATGCGGTTTTAGTAACTCGTTATAGAAACGTAAACTAATAAGGTAGGTAGTAGGTGAGTAAGTGAAAAACAAACATTTGAAATATGTGTATCACAATAATTCACTTTTCGCACATACATTTTCTATCACGCACGTACATGGATAAATATCATTAGATAAAATAGTAAGATCCCCGGGTAGGTATACCACCCTCAAACAGTGAGTATAAACGTATATATACGTACATGTAAAAATTGTACACACTAAAAGTAGCAGCTACCGCAAAAGTAAGGCCTAGGGATGTCACCACTCGAATAAAAACGCTCACGAATAAGACCGCTGGATACAATGAGGGTAAGCCAAACGCCCTCCCTAAAATTGATTGATATTGATCATGTTAACTACTTACATTCACACAAATTTAAATTTATAAATAAAAAAAATTAATATTTATTAAAGTGTTGTATTGATATATATATATAATGATATATATATAAGATATATATATATTATATATATATATATATATATATATATATATATATATATATATATATTAAATATATTATATATATATATAATTATATTATATATAACATATATTAATATATGATTTATATATATATAATATATATATAATATATATATATATAATTTATATAATATATATTAGGTAGTATATATATATATATATATATTAATAACGTAAATATAATATTTAAATGGATACTAATTTTTATATACAATAAATAAAGGAATGTTCCTTAGGGTAGATGAGTCACATGCAGGTGTCTTACTAAATAATGTAACAGCAGACCCTCGCTGTAAGCGTCATCGCTTCATAAAAAAATAATGCACGTCGAGCAGGTTGACGTATGACAATTATTTGCAAATACAACCACTCGTGTACTCGCGCGTCAATTTGAAGCAGAGGCTTAATTAGCGAGAGTCGTCATGCTATATTTAAGGCAATCCTAATACTGTATTCATCTACCCTATATGGTATAACTATTTAGTGATTAAATAAACAGTACGCAAATATATAATTAATTCGTGAAAAATAATTTCATTTTGAAAAAATATATTTATTAATAAATAAGTATAAAAAATTATTATAAAAGTTTTTTTTTTTTATATATTTTAAACGTAAATGTTTTTTGACCATGGCCAAAACCACTTCTTACGGTCGCCATCAATCTTTTGATTGAGAAAAATAAAATATAAATTCGATTAAATACTACATAGGATCCCCTTTTTCTCCTCAAAAACTATTACCTTAAAAATTAATTATCTATTCTATCAAGAAATTTCAGGGAAGATGTATAAATAATTACACAATTGTTCTAAATTAAAAAGTTTAATTAAAAATTTTTTATAAATAATTATAAAACAATAATAAATTAAATATATAATATAATAAATTAAAACTATATTTTTTTAACATTTAATAAAATTTAAAAAATTTGACATAAATCTAATGTGTTAATTAATTTTAAAATAAACGGAGTAATAAAATAGAAAAAGTATATATATCCATTTCTTTATAATTTGATAAACTTAAAAGAAGTATTGTTATAGGTAATTGATATATATATATAGTATAGAAGAATAATATATAACGAATATATATATAATAATTCCTGAGTATATTATATATATATATATATTATATATAGGTAAGTAATAAATATTATCCTTATAATATTATATTAGAGTTATATATATAGGTTTTAGGGAACCCCCTCTATTCTATATAGGGATCCTAAATTAAATCCTCAGTTTATAGATTATGTGAATCCACCTATATATTTAAAATTAGAACCTACTAAATCCACTATCCCTGTTTTTGATCGTAATATATCTTGATCTTCTTGGTTGCTGTTCGTAATGTGTGAGGAACTCGTGCTGTATACGCCCAAAGTTTGTTAAGATGATATTAAAAACCATAAACAAAAGAGATGGACTAATTATTACAATTACTGTCCATAGAGAAGTTAGAGGTTTGTAGAGATTATATAAACAGTAAAACAAGGATATCTGCGCCCTGTATTGCCACCTCCTTCGTCTATAAAAGTTTTCGTGATACACCAGCAGTTTTTCTGACTACTCTCTGCGTTGTTACCTGTTCTGCCTTAGCGCGACCCTATAGGTGATTACTTTTAGATAAAATGTAATGGTATGGAAATATTGAGAGAAAAATAGCGTTTGGACTGTCATACATTTTAATTGTGCGCCGACTATCGGGATGAGAATTTTTAGCCTTCGAGCTTTGCTCGTCCAAAAGATTGTGCTTTAACTAATATTGTAATCTGGATTCAACCTAATCTTCTTGGTTGTTAGGCAAGGGGCAACGATGTTATGTTTTTGAGTGAATTGGTATCGCCGGGGAAAAGAAGTAATATAGAGACAGTAGAACGCAGAGACACGCAGAGAAACGCCCAAATTGTCAAACAAAATATGCTATGTTGGGGAGAGTGCCTTACTAACTTACACAAATCAATCTCGACTTCTGCATCTATCTATAATTTTTTCTGTTGTACGCAAATCTTTGGCACAATTACGAACAAAGAGTATATAACATTCTAAATAAGAAACACACCATATAATGTTTTTATGATTATTATAATACTTGAATATAGATAGATATATATAAATACAGTTATTATAAAAGTCATTAATATATAGTCACGCGAAGTGTTACCAATGTGATAGAACCCTACACAGATTTCCCTCAACTTACTCTCTGCGATAATCAGTATCTTTTACTATTTAGTATATCTTTATAAAACCTCTATATACTTATTAGGGCTGTTATAGGTTATAATAATAAACTACGTAGTTATATATATAATATATTTTATCCAGTCCCTCTATATGGAACCGTAAAAGCCGGTTTAGTACGTATATATAGTACTATATAAAATTAAGTTAAATACTATTGCTACTACACTACTACTACTACTTACTTACTAGCTAAATAATACAATACATAATAAGAAATTTCGCATTTACGATCACTGCATATAATCAACATAATAATTAATAATTATAACATTCCCAATCTCCACTATTAATGGTGGCCAGAACAATTCGTTCTTAACCTATTTAATGTCGTAATAGTACTTTCAAGTCTGTGTTTAACCTTCAACTAAATATTTGCGCTTCCTACAGACATAAATTTATGCTTTTGTGCTATTTAATATCAAACAACGTTATAATGAATAGGTTGTGATAATGTCTAGTTCCTTGAGATTTAAACAATAAAGTACTTTAATAAGCCAATTATTAAGCCATATGGCTTATGAGCCATATTTCATACAGACCCGACCATATTCATGCGAAATTAAAAACTTGAAAAAGACGTCGGGAAACGGATCTATTATCTTAAAATCTTTTCTACACTAGTATTTAAAACCTTTCTCTTATGACGCATCGTAAGAGCCTGTTGAATAAATAAATTAATGCGTTTTAAACGCTCGTATATAAAGGGCCCTAACACAAAATAGAGAAGAATCTTACCCTGAGTGTGCAATTAACAGCACTTGCAGTGTGTACAAGCAAAAGACTTTCATACTCTCGAAACACCTTCGTGTTGCTTCAGTAGCCTTGCCCTTTGTACCTCTGGAGTCACTTCCGTTTCCTTGGCCCCTTTTTACCCCTGGGAGTCACTTCGGTTTCCTGTCCCTATATCTCTATTCCCTCTCCAACGACAGTCACACTACACTTCTGAGCTACCCACATATTTGTTCTTTCTTATTCCAACTACACCAACGAACACCAAGCAAACAACAACCGAGACCCGAGACGAAGAACTCGTGGCGCCCAATAATAATGGCCAAAACAACCACAACCTTAATTTGACCTTCCAGGCTCAGCCACAACCTCGAAACACAACATTCCTGCACCACAAGTGTTGTTAAATGAAAATACTCCGCAACAACATCCGACCTAACCGTGACCCTTTATTATAATGAACCTTTTTCCCCTCTTTCTTTTCTCTACAAATTTTTTTTTAAATTAGGTAGTTGTCAATTTAAAATGAATAATTTATTATGAGAGCATATATATATTTTAATATTATATATATTAAAATAATATATATATAATATATATATAATAATATAATATATATTATATATTATTAATAATATATTATATATATATTAATATAATATAATAATATATATATATATATTAATATATAATATATATTATATATATATAATATATATATATATATATATATATATAATTATAATAATATATATATATATATTATAATATTATATAGATATTATACAGTGTAATTGGGCACTTGCACTAAAACTAACTTTGTCAAGGCTCTGTCAAATTGCAATTACGCAATTATTCGTTGCTGAAGGTTAGCTAGGATGATATAAATATATATATTGCAACCCTGCAATATATTATTTGAAGAGTTGCTAAATTGGCTTGCGATAACCTAAATGCAATAATTTAAGTGCAAAAATTTACTACCGCATCAAATTTAAGCAAAACCGCAACTTTAAAAAATATTAGAAAAAATATAAACATTTAAATTCTATTCTGTTACTTGAAAATTGTTTATTCAAAACTTCATATATTAACATAGTGTAGACCTTAGTATATTAAATATGTATAGTACCTGTCTCTGAATTTCATTTATTGTAAATGTAGCCAGCTATAATATTTATAAACTAAATTCCTCACCCACCATAATTGTACCCTTATATACCTCAGTATGTTGTGATTTTTCCGTATTACAGAGTAATACTGTTTCACTCTGATTCAATATTGTAACTATCGGTATAATATCTTACGAGAGCCATAAAACGTCAAGTGAATAAAATATTTCCAAACGTCCCATATACAACACTTATAATTCTTACAATGTGAAAATTTATTTATGAAGGTGATATTTCAGTAGATTACCTAAATGTGGAGCTCTGCTAATTAACTTATAAAGGTTGAATACTGTAATGAGAATGATCTGATTACACAAAACCCTGGCTTTAAGACCTAGCAAGAATTTTTTTTAATTTAAAGCTCAATATTTAACGCTGGAGAATTGTATGGTATTAAATAATGATAATTAAGTTTTATTACTGATTGTTACTAAATGTTTTACCATAAGGGAGTCCAGAAAATAAAAGCCCTCTACATTCTGCAGTATCACAATATTGCAAGGCATACATATGGATAAGGTAAGAAACTATTCTTAGGATAGTAACTTAATGATCATATATAATAGATACACACGCATATAAATATAATATTATTAAAATTATAAATAATATATATAAAAAATATATAATAATATATATATATATATATATATATATATATATAATATTATATATATATATATATATATTATATAATAAATATATAATATATTAATGATATATATAATATTAATTAATATAATATATTAAATTCATATATAATATATATAATACATATAAATATACATAATTACATTATATATAAATTATAATATATTATATATTATATATTTATATATAATTATATATTAATTAATATTATATATATATAAATATAAATAATATTATATTATAATAATATTAAAATATATATAAATTATAAATATATATAGTATAATATATATATATTAATATAATTATATATATATATAAATTATATAGATTAATAATATAAAAAAAGTAGTAGAGCTTACCCTAATGGATACCTTTTACCCTTTTTGAAATAAGTAGATCTGGGAAGAATGTTGTTTACCAGGAGTAAGTCCTATCTTAAATGGAGCGGTATTCCATGAGCACAACAACCATGACTAGTGTAGGGAATCTGCCATTTGGGGCCGCTCTACTCTAACATTTACCAAGGGTAGTGGTATTATCTGTTTAATAAGTATGGCCGATAAACTTCTTACGTTTTGGGTGTAAAGAATAGAGAAACTTTTTAATGTCAATAATAATATAAAATATAATATTTCAGATATATATATAAAATTTCTAATTAAATATAAGTAAGAATTCCTTTAAAGCTAAAGCTTAAGAAACCCCACAAAAATGGCATCTCGGACGATTAACCACTTCTAGAGTGCATTTTAATAGCATAACCGAGGCAGCTTCCTCGTCATGTGAACAAAATAAAAAAATTTTTTCTACTCTTTTTTTCCTAACTTAAAGAATCCATCTCTTCATTTTATCCATCTTACTTTCCCTCAAATATACACCATCTAATAAATAAACTTTTCATTCCTTCTTTCTAAGCCAATTGTTTTCTTTTCATTTTACTGCCTCAAATACACTGCCTTTCAATGCGAGTCTTATTTCTATCGCAATATACTTTACAACTTCATCATTCACTGTAAACCAGCCATTTACTCTCCCTCTCCAATTCTCATATCTCTCTTCTATTCCCGAAAATGGAGAACAGCCAATTCTTGTACTCCTACTTTCTACTACTTTTACTGAACCTTATTTTCATTTTTCCCCCATTTTAGGAACTACGCTCTTCCAATGATAA
>JABUQX010002588.1:30000-32500 GCA_015478945.1 Trachelipus rathkii | reverse complement strand
CCATAAAAAGGTGCGAAAACACCATGCTGATCCGCCTATTCTCCTCGCTTACGGCCGGCAAACCTCTGATGTCATCTCTGCTCCCGGGGTTGTGGCGGATGTGTTGGGTTATCACTTCGCGTCCTGCTCCAGCGGCTCCCGATATCCTGAACCTTTTCGTTCTGGTCGCTTGCGGGTGGAGTTTCCTGATTTTTCTGTTCCACCTGGAACAGACCTTCCATACAACAGGCTATTCACCAGGGCAGATTCCTAGAACGCCCGTCAAGCTTTTCGGGTTGGGCGCCTGGCACTAGACGGCATCTCCTTCCAGATGCTTCGGCATGCTCATCCATCTGCCACTGCCTTCCTTCTTGGCTTATACAATAGAATATGGATGGAGGGGTCTTCCCTCCTGTTTGGTCTACTGCATATATTGTCCCATTCCCAAACCTGGGAAGGATCCGACTTCTTCCGATAACCATCGCCCTATTTCCTTGACCTGCAATACATGTAAGCTCATGGAGAGGTTGGTGGCTTCCCGTCTTGTTCCCCCGTTGGAGCAACTCCATGCATTTTTCGACTACCAATTTTGTTTTCGTCGCCATCGCTCGACCCAGGATCCTCTCCTTTGGTTGGATCACGACATTCGTGAGTCATTTGCTTCCAACAAAAGACTTTGGCCGTCTTCTGACCTCGAAAAGGCGTATGATAGCCACGTGGAGGTTGGAGTTTTAAGCCTCCACTCCTTGGGACTTAAGGGGCAACTTCCCCACTTCCTTCAGTTGCTGATGTGTCGAACGTCGTTTCAGGTCCGTTGTGAGGTACTTCACGTGTCGAGGCGTTGTGTCCTGCGACAAGGGTGCCGCAGACGGCAGCATGTACTGAGCTGTTCTTTTCGCTATCGGTTTCAATGGTGTCGATTTCCATCCCACCTCAGTGCGTTGCTTTATCATATGTTTGACGATTTGCCCTGTACATTCTGGAGCTAAACTACACTATGTATGGAAACGTACAACTTTAGGTGCCATCGATAGGGTTTCCTCCTAGTGCTCTGCGCGTGGCTTTACATCTCCACGTTCGTCGAAAACTACAGCCGTGCTTTTCCGGAAAATCCTCGTCGTAGGATTGCCATACAATCGCCTCCTATGTTACGCCTTTATGCTCCCCTATCCGTGTGGAGCCGATGTTACGGTTCCTGGGTCTGTGCTCGATAGAGCGCCTCACGACCTTCCTCCTATATACTTTCTCAAGGCTGGTTGAATCCTTTCCTTCGATCTCTTACGGCACCTCACCTCCAAAAGACTCTGGTGCGGACAAAGAAAACCTGCTCCACCTTTACATCATGCTTGTGCGGGCTAAACTGGACTATGGTTGTGCATTATGGGAAAGACCATTCCAGTCCTAACCTCCGCCTTCTTGACCCATTTCAGACTGAAGTCTGAGAATTGCCACTGGCTGCATTACCGTTCCTCTCCGAGGGAAAAGTCTGGAGGTGGAGGCCGGGGTAATGCCTATCCCTAGCGGAGGGAGCAGCTCATATTGCTTCTAGTTCATCCGCTTTTCAGTTCCTACCTCGCGGGCCTTGACACCTATATAGAGCGTGTCCGTCACAACCCTACTTATTGGCCACTTGCTGGGGTTGTTACTTCCATTTTCGCTTTCCTCGACCTTCCTCAGCGAGCGTTCATGCAATTGATTTTACCTATACCCGTTCACAGTGGGTCTCATCCACCATCCGCTCTCTGTAAGTGGGGTCCAGTCTTTGATAAGTGGAAGGCTACACCCGGTTCTGTTGAGAGATTCCGTTTGGTTCACGCGGAGAGATCCATAGCGAACTCTATAGCGGTTTTAAACCAGATGGTTTCAAAGATGGAGGAGGGGTGGGAGCATTCAGCTGTGTTCCCCGGACATCACTTGTATCCATACCATTCCACACCTAATTTGTATGTTTTTTTCAGCTGAACTAATAGCAATGTCCATGGTGGTGAACAGGATCAGTTACCTTCGCCCGTGGCGGTAATTATACCATCTTTTCCGATTCTCGGAGCGCTCTCCAGTGTTACTGTGAACCGATCAACCCATAACCCGTTGCGTCTGTGGCCATTCAACAGTCCTCGTGCTTGTTACCTGCGCTAGCACCACAACATTGAGTTTCTGATTGGGTTCCCCCTCCCATGTGGATGTTCCTGGCAACGAACGGGCCGATGGGAAGCCAAAACTGGCGGCTGCACACAGGGTGTTTAGTGCCCAATACTCTCCTGCTGTGCGCCTGGGCCATTCCCTGCTACAGAGTTTCACAACCCTATTATTGGCCATTTTGCTGGGCGTTGTTACTTCCATCTCCTTTTCCTCGACCTTCCTAGCGAGGGTCATGCAATATGATTTTACCTCTACCCGTTCACAGTGGGGTCTCTCCGCTTCCTGCTCTTCTGTAGTGGATCCAGTCTTTGAATAGTCGAGGCACCCCGGTTCTGTTGAAAAGATTTAATTTTTCCTTTTGTGTCTCACGCGGGTTCATTAG